>MVAI01000013.1:0-129187 GCA_014825565.1 Phaffia tasmanica | reverse complement strand
GACAAAACTGTTTAGTTTCTGGATATGATCACTGTCTAACGAAGCAAAGTGGGCGCTTACTTCCGTATCCCCATGCGTAAACATTTCCATCCTTAGAGACAGCCAAGTTATGTTGAGTACCGACAGAGATGGCAACCATAGGATGCGCGGAGTACTCCTCGGCCGAGCTTGGGTAAGGCGCGAAGGCAGGAGCAGGATCCGACTCAGTCGGAGGAGGGGGGAAGAATATCTGTGGGGGAAAAAGAGCCCGGGATAAAGCCATCGGTAAATAGAGCGTTCAACTAGCACTTTAAAGGTCTAATTTCACAAGAAAAGAAAAACGCTTCAGCTGATTTACCTGGACGGGCTCCGGAACAAACTCGTCGACAGTAGGAGGAGCGGCCAACAATGCATGCCCTTCTCCCTCATCGACAGTCGCTGCGGCCTTGGCCTTCCTCTCCTCCATTAGCTGCTCTAACTGTTCCTTCTTTCTCTCCTCCAATTCCTTCGCAGCCGGGTGCTCTGGTCCCAAACCCAACTGTGAACCATCAGTTCGTCCACAGCCCCAGACCTCGCCGTTATCAAACAGGAAGAGTGTGTGGTGCTCTCCTCCACTGATGCTTACAACCTTGCTTCCACCATGGAGTTCTGGATCGAGAGCATCTACCAACGTAGGAGTCTGAATGATCTCTTCTGCTCCACCCCTGCTCTCCGAAACACCAGTCTGTCTCAGCGAGTTCAAACCCCAAGCATAGACCTGGCCTTGCTTGTTGACGGCGAACGAATGGTAAGAACCAGCGCCGATATGAATGATGTCCCTCAACGCGAGTCTCTCGGGAGAGAGTCCGTTGATCTTTCGTCTTTCGATGATCCGTCGACCCAACTGGTTTTGCTGACCATTACCCCAGACGTAAACGAAACCGTCGATAGTAAGGGCCAACACGTGATCCGTTCCGCATGCAACCGAGGAAAATCGAAGGTTCGAGATTGCTGGGAGCGGAATCGGATTAAACTGGATCTTGGAAGAGCCGGGTACACCGTCAAATCCAAGAAGACCCTCGCCTGACTACATATCACATTTGAAACGCCATCCAGTAGTTATACGTAAGCCAACTATCTGCTAGATCTTTTTTTTCTTCTTTTCTTTGACAAACGATACTTACTCGGAAAGATCCCCATGCTCGGACGTCTCCCTCCTGACCGACTACAACAGAAACACTGTCTCCAGCAGCAGCCTTGACAGCTCGGAATTTCTCCTCTACTAGCTTGGAAACTGTCATCGGTTGTGTTTCGAACTCCTCGGCATCGATAACCTCTCCCGGATTCTCAGGATCTTCTACACCAGCAGTGACTCGTCCGAGAGAGGCATTGTCATTCACACCCCAAGACCAGACCTAGTGAAAGAAAAAGAAAACAAAAGAAAAAGAAAGAAAAAAGAAAGAAGGGAAAGCACCTCTGTCAGCTTGCTTTAAACTTCAGTCTGACGACGAGAAATATGAAAACCATCATCACTGACCTTGCCCTCTGCGTCAACGACGAGCGTGTGCATACCTCCAGCAACAGCCTCCTCGATACCTTTTCCGACACCTCCAAACTTTCCCTCCGCGATTGCAGCCTCGAACCCTTATTTGTTTATTTATTTATTTTGGTGGTAAACGCGACATGAGCGAAATGAATCAACATGAGCAATTTTAATATCGCCACAGATAAAATAAGAGGAAAATACATGCTTACATTTATGTAATCGAGGTCGATTGATCTCTCCCAACTCTTCAGTGCCCAAACCGAGAGCGCCCATGTCACCAGTACCAAAGATAAACACGGTTCGGGCCGGGCCATTAGACACTATCCCATTGTAAGAGAAAATCGAGCAAATCGAGCAAATGCCGTGTGTTGATTCAGCTTGGCGTAGAAGAAACCCTGGATGAAAGGATCCGCCACACTATCCTCCCGAGAGGCAGAGACGAGATTCGGTTCCGTTGTAAGGAGAAAAAAGACGCGACTGACGGGGAGGTTGAGGGATCTCATTCACGACCACCTTCACTTTCTTTGCAGCCCCTCCAACAGAGGTTCTACCAGTAGATCTTCGGGGAGCAGGAGCTTTGCTCACAGATGATGCTCTCTTCCTCTTCAAGCCGGCCGTTCCATTCATGGGGGCCGCAGTGGCGGTTCCATTTGTCTCCGCCTTTTCAGGTGATTCAGTCATGTCAACGCTGGTTGGGACCTCTTTACCAGCCTTGGAAGCAGGCTGGGTCTTGGTGGTCTTTTTAACAGGAGAAGAGGGCTTAGGAGCGACGGAGAGTCGCTTGGAAACACGGGACGAAGAAGGCTTGTTGTCTTTTTGGAAAACGCGTCGTTGAACACCATGTCACAGCAGGAACAATCTTTGATCAATATCATCGATTGAACGTTCATAGAACAAACGGAACAGAACTGACTTTTGGGAGGCATATGAAAAGAGATGGATGGATGGGTGGATTATCAAATTAAAAGATGAAGGATGAGAGTGGGAAAATGAAGGCAGAAAAATAAAGACTGACTAGACTCTATCACCTGTAGATAAATTCCTCCACTTCTTCAGGTGTAACGGTCAATTTTTCCTCAGTCCTACTTCCGTCATCAGCATATGCTTTTTGATCATCTCACATCTTCGGCCAATGAAAGCATTACGACGTTGATCAAAACACATGTAGATTCAATAGGCAATGACATATCATCCTGACTAGCATATAAAATAAGATTAAAGAGAGAATGAAATTTGTGGTGATGCAATAATCAAAAGGGTATCGATTACCGAGAAAGACAATGAAGGAGCATCATGGCATCATGAGCGTTCAGGAGAATTCAACAAAAAAAAGATTAAAAGACTGGTTTGGGACTCGAGGTGGGACGTAACGAAAAATGACAAGGAACCTGTGTGAATGTATGAATGTTGTAGTTATTGATGTAGAGAGCCTGTTGGGCGCCTTTATGAAATCTTATCATGAAAGATGAAGTGTTTATGCTTCTCGGGCATAGGTTTGAGCTAGATGGCAAGAGGTGATGGACGGATAGGGAGAACATGCGATGTTTGAGGGTCACAGAGGTGGAAGATATGAGCGGCGTATACCTAGGGCGTCCAAATCTGAAACCACACCCAAGCAGAATCAGTATGTGTCTGGAGTTCGTCGGCCTGACCGAGCATTCGGAGAAGATCACTTTACCTTGACTGTCTGATCAACTGAACCAGTCGCAATAACGTTCACCAACCGGTCCCCTCCAGCTGTTCCGCTTACGCCCTTGTCATCTCCTCCGACAGCGGCCGCAGATACGACCGTTCTTCCCCAGGCCATACACGTCACGAAATGCCCATGCGCGTCCAATGTCTTTGTACAGCGTCCGGTTTGCAGATCCCAAACTCGAACAGTCTTGTCATCTGAGGCGGAGAGGAGAAATTTACCGTTGGGATGGAAGGAGAGCGCACGGACCCAATTATCATGGCCCACCTACCCATGCATCAAGATGGTTCGATCTCAAAGTTAGAATGGTTGCTTCGGATCATGTGAGACGGAAACGCGTGTCTTACTAGTGTCCGTAAGCATTGCCCCGTTGTTGTGTCCCATATCTTGATGGTCTTGTCTCTAGATCCCGTGGCAACGAACCCTCCAGGAGCTTTTGCTCGATCGTCTTTTGGGTTACTCTGTTGAAAAGTTGAAACAGGATGTATTGTTAGGCCAACGTTCATTACCGAACGTCATTCGCGGGAAGAAATCTAACTTTTATTCTTCCTAACTCCTGGATGGCGGCATATGACCCAACTGGGGCGAACACAGCTACTTCCACCACATGTTCATGCCCACGAAGCTCCATCTTGGTGTCTCCGGATGATGAATCCCATATTCTTGCAGTCTGAAAAGGCGAATAGACAGCCGGGTCGGTTAGACGCGTTTTTACAAGTTTCGAGGAAAGAAATTTTCGGACACAACGAGTTTGCACTTACTTGATCGTTTGAACAACTGACGAGAAGACTTCCCTGATCTGCGGGAACAACACAACGCACCCATTCAGAATGCCCCTGGAGAGTCTTTACGCAAAATCTGAGGGATACGATGGCTCACAAGCCATCAGCGTATTGCCCAGGCGATATTTGAGATGGCATCAAAGAAAGGATATCAACTTGCCCTGTTGCAACTTCCCACACCTTGATTGTACGATCACGACTCGCGCTGACGATAAAGTCTCCTGATGGTAGGAACCGAGCGCTTGAGACAGAGTGGTCATGACCGTATAAAGTTTTGACATTTTTGTATTCGTTTTGAGTGTCCCAGAGTTTCAAGGTAAGGTCTGAAGAGCATGTCACTATATGCACGAGGAAAAAACGAAATGAGCTTTTTGTTGAGAGCGGTAAACCCGAAATATATGCTAGAGAAATTCACCCAAGTAGTTGCCTTTTGGGTCGAAGTCTACGTCTTGAACAGCTTTGGTATGACCCTTGAGAGTTCTTTCGAAGTCTCCTGTCTCCCAATCCCAGACTTTGATGCTCGAATCTTCACTGGCAGTAGCCAGCACGCTATATATCGGATGGAATGCGATTCGGGTTATTGGCAGCCGATGTCCGGCCAAGACGTGCCTGGCTGGTGTTCGTGGGATCCAATCCACTTGAGACGCAGACCGGCGAGATGTAGGAGCTGAGGAGAGTTCTTCTAACAAGGAAGCATTCCTGTTTTCAAGATCCATAATCTTTTTCTGCAACCGAATCACAGACGTCCATTTCTTTTCGAGCAGCCCAGCGTGTTTCGATTTTGAATCTGGGACAAAGTCCGGCTGATCGGTTTCTGTTCGGAAAGCATCGTATGAGGAAGTTAGACCGGAATTATAAAGGTAGTCAAGGATGGACTTGTGACTTTTTTTTCCCCAAAGGTTTAAGTTGATCAGGCATGTCGTACAAAGAGGAGAATCAACCGACAATGACAGGGAAGCCAAAAGCAGAACAGGACGTTTCATCAATCTCGGGAGATTATACGATAAAAGATACGAACAGACGTACAGCTCATCCTTCTGCCTCTCGCTTAGTATACTTGTCATGAGTCGACTGAACTATTCACGCGCCACTCGATTGGTCCAAGGAGGTAGTCTCAGGCTGTTATAGTCGAATGGAGTCTGTAAAGATGGGTCAAATGGATCTCAACATCGACTGTCACAGACGGTTTTGGCTGCTCAATTGTCTTGCCGGAAAGACAGGACTCGAGACAGTTGACGCGACGCTTAGTCATCAACGCGATCTCTTCTTTCTCTTCAGCCGCAAAGTGTGTCTCGAGTGGTGGTGGACATACAAGCATACAGAAGAATCGATATATATGCCGTGATGTAAAGTCATGTATAGACCATAGAGATAAGAGAGGATTATTCTCGCGCTCTTCTTCGAGTGTGAAGTGGTCAGCTAGGCTAGAGAACCCAAAGGCATGGATCTGATGATTCTTCTTGCGTATACACCTACCTATAATGTTTCTTGGCCTTGAACTCGACTACATATGGTCTCGATCACGACTGGTTGTTCTAAAGCTATAGTGTCTTGAACAAGATCTGCTCAAGCCGGATACTTGGCTGATAAATTTCAAGAATGGATGAAATCAACAATGATGACTATCTTTCTAGAGGTTCAAGCCCTCTTTGAAATGTTTATCGCTCAATATCTCGATAGGTGTTTCGTAGATACATCCAGAACGAGCGATGATCATTCCTTTAGACAAAAAGAAAATAAAAAAAGAACCCCCTCGCAACACACATACTGACACCAGATCAATCAAGGGTATGGAAGCAAGATGGAAAACAAATCTTTGAATATGATCAGAATCGGTCTCATCCTAGTCATGGCTGATCATGATGTTTAAGCCCTCAGCTCGCCCGGTACGTTAGGGTTATTTTGAGAGCCGATGATGGTTTTATATACATAAGCGCTTTATCCCTGCACGTGTTCTTTCCGACGATCGAGTCTGCCCGACGTCTGCTTAATGGTTCTTAAATAAACATGATAAGTCGAAGAAGCAAGGTTTTGGAACTTTTTCAGGTTTTGCTTCTGTTCCCTCAATACCCTCAACATCCTCATCGAGGATAGCTTGGATTCTGTCCATAGGATAGATAGACACAGACAGACATACGGACAGACAACCAGACAGATAGACAGACAGACTTCTTCTTTCGTCATCCCGTATTCCTCTTCAAAAATGGCTTCCGCTATCGGAATCAAGACGCTACCGTTGATTCAATTCCTTCAAGCTAACACACTACCTTCCGTCATTCTTCATGTCCCATCAGAGTCGGATCAGCCGTTGCAACCGATTTGGGCCAACTCTGCAGCCATTATCAAGAGTCCATCCGGCTCTGACCATGCTACAGCTCCCAAGCCAGGATTACTCATCACCGAAGACCAAACAAACACCATAATCTCTCTTTTTGATGACAACTCAATGGCTCTCCTCAAAAGCCTTCTCTACGATGTTTCTTACAACCATACTATCTCAAAGTCGCCAACTGAAAATGCCGTCACTTCTTCTTGGAGCCCCGTATATTTTCGACCAGCGCCCGAGCAACCGTTGCAAGCGTTCCACCCTCAGGTCACCTTTCTACCTTCGACATCTTCGGATAAATTGCCTGATCTGATCGTCCTTCAGCTTTATTCCCAATCGACGGATACCACTATCCGTGGCGTATCACCTGCTATCAAACAAGATGCAGTGGACGTCGCTCTCAGACAGCGGACATCATTGATGAGATCTGGCTTGACTGATGAAAACGCTAAAGCAGAGGCGAGACGATTAACGTTCAAGATGAAACAGATGATTGAAGAGTATCCTTGGGAGACCACCAGTTTGGGACCAAAATCAGAATGGCCGCAATGTTTGTTGACAGCGCTATCAATCGTTCTAGAAACAGATACACAGTCTTGCCTATGGTGAGCCGTTCTCGTTTTTATCTGATGATTTCATCAGAGGCAATAGAACGTACAAAAGCATTCTAGTGTCTGTTTCTGGGGAAAAAATGTACTGAGTACGATCGTGCTTCTTGCCTGTTGGGTGAATACCAGGTGGGGACCTGAGTTTCTCATGATATACAACGATAGTCACGCCGAAATGTCTGGCGATCGACACCCAGGCCTTTTAGGCAAAGGAGGAAATGACGCTTGGGGAGAAGAGCTCTGGACAGTTTTGAAGCCCGACGCCGAGAATGTGGTTAGTCCTGACTTACCATTCGCACCTCTTTCAGATCTCTAGTTCTTGTGAAGATCATAGGAAAATGAAAACAAAACGCCCTGCTGTCGTATTGGTCTATTCAGATGTATAAAGGAGGAACTGTTCACCGCACCAATGGTTCGTACGCGCTCAGCTTCTTTTAATCTTATCGTCATATCAACTAAAATTGTGATTGTATGTTTGAAAATTACAGATCTTCTATTTCTCCCAAGAAACACAAGAGACTACCTGGAAGAGTCCTGTTAGCCTAATCTCGTAAATGCATTTTTCATTTGAGCAGTAACTCATCAGATTGTCCATTTTATTTTCACAAAACGCTCGAAGACTTCACATGGTCATGGGTACCAGTGGTTGGGGAACAAGGAGTCGTCAAAGGCCTCTTAAGCCGTTCTATTGAAACCACCGATAATGTTTTGGCCGATCGACGGTTGAAAACACTACAAGATGTCGTTCAATCGACTTCAACCACAAAGTCTGTCACAGACTTCGTAAAGACTGCAGTCGGCTGTCTCCGAAAATGTCCCCATGACGTTCCATTTCTTATAGCATATTCGACCACGAATAATTTCAAGTACAAACAGAATGAACGACAACATATCAAAATCGATTTGATGGACTCTATAGGAGTTCCTCCAGACCATCCTTCCGCTCCACCGTCTTATCTGGTCTCGTTCGACCATCACAGAAACATTTCTCTGACCCGACCAAGCCCATCGAGTCCCTTTTCATCCTATACTTCCTCTAGCTCTGCCAATCATCCAAACTTAGATCAATCATTGCCTTCATTCGGCTCACTACTTGTTTCCGATACTGAAAATCGACCGATAGATTCAGAATCAACTATAACCCCTGAAAGGTTGTCTCACCGTGACTCAATATCGTCCACGAATTCCTCTCGCGGCTCGTTGATCACAGTCACCACGATGGATGGCGCTACGCCTTGTCCCTGGCCGATCGACACTGCACTTTATACAAAGGAGAAGGTCTTGGTTGACGATTGCTCAGAGTTGGTTCAAGGATTCGAAAGCCGAAGTTGGGGCGAGTTGCCGAAGAAGGCGTTGGTTATTGCAGTAGCTGATTCAGAAGACTCAAAGATTGCTAGACATGTGGTCTTGATCATTGGATTGAACAGCAGAAGGTGAGTTCTTATTTTGACCGATCCTTTCTGATGTCGAGTCATATACCCATCCCTCCACTTTATCTATATGACAACTATTTGACCGGTCAATCAATCTCAATTTTTGATTATCAACTTTTTGAACCTCTCCTTCCCCCCTTTCCAGACCTTTTGACGAAGAATACAGAGTAAGCATCAGCATCAGTATCTGCCTTCTCATCCACTCTATCATATTGAAGGAACCTTCCATTTTTTTTTCTCTGTCTCGCAGTCTTGGTTCCGACTCTTGCGGTTACAATTGTCAACAGGGCTTGCTGGTGTTGCTAGCTATGAAGCTCAATTAAACCGAGCCGAAGAGTTGTCCATGCTTGATAAGGCGAAGACCAGTAAGCTATCACTCCTATATAGTAGTTTTATCATCGTTTCACTCATATCAACGAGAATCTCGACGATCATACATCACAGCATTCTTCAGTAACGTGAGCCATGAGCTTCGGACTCCCTTGACATTGATTGCTGGACCGATCCATGATCTTTTGAATGATCCAGTCCAGAATGAATCATCAAAACCACTTCTTTCACTTGTGTCCCGGAACGTTCGCAGGTTGAGTCGTTTGGTAGATATGCTCATGGACGTAAGTCGGATAAATGCAGGGAGGTTGGAGGTATGTTGTCTATTTCGTTTAATTTCCACACCAGTCTTTCTTTGCTCTCCCTGATGCATGTATGAAACTCCTGCGCGACATGATTCAGGGAGAATATGTTCCCAAGCAGCTAGGTCTCTTCTCTGCCGACCTAGCTTCATTATTCAGGTTCGTTTATATCTTTCCTACATCAAGTTACAATCACCTGGTCTATGTTGATGTATCATACGATATCTGTGTAGATCTGCAATAGAGAAGTCAGGCATCGAGTATATAGTGGAATGTGATACCGCTGATTCAAGGCCCGTATATGGTCAGTTATTTTACCCTCTGACACTAACGCTAGATCTATAAGCTGACCACACTCGCTTTTACCGCACCTATGTAGTCGATTCTGAATTCTGGGAGAAGGTATGCTCAGAACACCTATCCACTATGACTAGAGCAGCCGTTGATACCTTGTCTTCTTTCACTTTCTGCAGATTTGCTTCAACTTGATCTCCAATGCTTTCAAATACTGTCTCAAAGGGCGGATCCGGGTGTATCTCAAGTATCATACCGATTCAATCGAGTTTGGAGTAGAGGACACGGGAGTTGGTATTCCTCGTGAGTGGCATGCAACTCTCTTTGTCTAATCTAGTTGGTCAAATAGTGACATTCTTATAATCGACCGAACGATTTTATCAATGTAGAGGAAGATATACCTCTTGTTGTTGAGCGGTTTCATAGAGTTGCTTCTATTGGAAGATCTATTGAGGGGTTCGTCATTTGATGATACTATTCTTTGATCGCATCACGTAAAAAAAAAGAAGAAATTAATTTACCAACAATCATTTTAATTGCATCAGAACTGGAATTGGCCTATCATTGACTTCAGAACTGATTAAATTACATGGGTCAGCCACTTAACGTTGTTTTTCATAAGTCGGGAGAAAGGCTGACTTCTACTTTCCTGCACTTCTATTATCATTTTATCTCAGTGGCGTCTTAGATATCATTTCAACAAGTACGTGCCCTGTAAACCATCTGTCGTTTCGATGCTAAAAACACCGAACACTTATACCATGCGTTGTATCGTGAATTACCAGCTGCTGAAGAGTCACCGACAGGAGATCACGGTTCAAAGTTTATTGTTAAAATCCCTTTAGGCAATTCACATCTATCCGCTGGTCGAGTTGCAGATGACAGCAATATTGTTACGGAGCACGTTCGAACTAGAAGCAGTCACGCTCAAGGGATCATCGAGGAAGCCGCTCTATGGTCAAGCGAAAACACGTCATCTATGAGCTCGACTGTTAAGGATTCAGATACGTTGCATGACCAAGGCTCATCATCGATCCCGGAGAGCGACTCAGGTACCTCTGCGCCCACGTTGGGCTCGGTGTCATTCAATAGGATGGATCCGTCTACATTGTTCTGGAGCAAGGAGGATCTGATTTTGGTCGTGGATGTGAGTGAATTCACTCGCTTCTTGTAGTTCTCCTTTTGTCTTTCTTTCTTCTTCTGTGAAGACCAAGAAAACACTCGTGTAGAACGGGCTGGAAACTCACATATTTGTTCATGATCACATAGGATAATTTGGATATGAGATCATACTTGGTTTCCGTGCTTTCTCAATACTGTAAAGTTATACAGGCAGCGGATGGTCAAGAGGCTTATAACCTCGCCTGTCTTCATCAGCCTGATCTAATTATCTCAGACAGTATGTTTCATCAGTTCGAAAACTCGAGGTCAAGCACTCATTTGTTTGGATTATATGCTCTTCTGAAATTTGTTCAGTTATGATGCCTCATGTTGATGGGTACAACCTGATTCAGCTTATTCGAAACACAAACTCTGAAGTCGCTTTGATCCCGGTAATATTGAGTAGGTTCTTGTTCGCCTTGTCTTCGATATATACCGAATTCAACCTGATCACATACCCATGCCTATAGTGACTGCCAAAGCAGGCCCCGAAGATGTCGTGAGCGGACTGCTAATGGGTGCTGAGGGTAAGCTAATTTATCTGAATGCCAATCTGCTTAATGAGTCGGTACTTATCAACTCAGTTGAACTACAGATCATCTTTCTAAACCTTTCAGTGCCAAAGTTCTCAGTATGCATAATTTTAGTATTATAGAAGATTTTTTCATCATGCCTGCATTCTGATTTCCCTTTTCTGTTCTTCAGTTGCTCGATCTCACCTCCAGGTCAACCATTTGTATCTCTGGTTCATATGTCTTGTCTGATGCTGATATTACATTTTCATTCTTCATATCAGATGCAAATGGGCAAACGTTCGTACATGTTTGGCTCTAGCAATATTGATAGCTGCAGGCTATTGATCCAAATTCTTCTTCTTTCTTTACCAGGTCGTATTGAGCTTGAGAGAAAATTCGCCGAGTATGTTTTTCTGATTCTCCATATAAATCGAGCTTGTATTGACGTTATTGTTTTCTTTCGACAGGCGCACACTCGAGTTGCACGTCAGGATGAAAGAAGCCGAACAAAGTAGAAATGAAGCGATTGAACGTCAGTAAACAAAGGTCTCATGATGTACTTGAGACATATACCTCGCGTTTATCAAATATTGACTTCCGAGATTAATCTTGATACAGAAAAACGGCAACAAGAACTTCTGGTCGATGTAACCAGGTATGTATTTGTATTTGATGTTTCAAATCCTGTAAAATATGCACCGATTCTGACTTTCGGCATGCACACTTCTGAATAGCCATGAGATCCGAAATCCTGTGTCTGCCATTCTCCAAAACGCTGGATTATGCCGAGAGAACTTGCATTGTCAGTTTTGGTCTAGTCTTAGTAAACGTTTACATTCTGGCTGATACGCCTTTGTGTATACTTGGATAGTTCTTCATGGCGAGTTGCAGAAAGCCTTAAGGTCTAGCGAAGGGCTTCACCCCACGTCGAGTTTGCTTTGCATGCTCGAAGAAGACATTGGTGAGCAGCCATCATCTGTTGCATGCGGATCGTCAGAAAGATTGATTTTAAAACTGTTATTCGTGATTAGATGCGCTGGACGCAATCTACACCATGGCTCTCTCCCAAGAAAGGATTGCTAATGACGTACTGAGTGTAAGTATCTTTGCATCTTCGACAAGGAACGTACAACGGTTTCTGATTTTTTTTATTTCAAACATGAATGTGCAGCTTGCTCGCATACAACTATCGACTTTCGAGTTAGTGAATCATTATGCGACTCATCAAATGGGAAGATAAGCGAGTCTGATGTTTTTCTGGTTCTTATTTCTAGTATTTTCCCAATTGAGATGAATCTCATGAAGGAGGTCAAACGGATCGTCTCTACATTCTCAAGTGAATGCCGTCTGAATCGAATCAATTTGAGTGTTGAATTTGGGAAGAGTCTTCTTGGCCTTCAAAAGATAGGATTCACAAAGTATGCCATCTCGATTCCATATGTTTTTCTCAGCAAAAGTCGTTAATCTTATGGCTTGGTGATTCTACTCCCATAAAACTAGGATACTCGCGGATCCAGGTCGACTCAGCCAAGTTATTGTCAATTTGCTTTCAAACGCTATTAGGTATGTGTATCAGGATGGTTTGACCTTTTGGTTCTTATGACGAAGATTATCTCATTCTTTCTCTTCAACAGGTTCACTGCCATGTCTTCACGGAAAGAAATTACTGTGTCTTTCGAAATTCGAAAAGAACCTCCATCGGACGATCAATGCCTACCTCCGACGGCCGAAGTCCGCCCGGTTGAGTTCCAGAGTTCTTTAGACGAAGACATCTACATCTACGGAGCAGGTTTGTTCCATTCTTGTCGTTTTTTCATGTTCCCGGCCTGACCTTTTGGCTTTCTGCACCTTGATTCTCAGTCTCCGATACTGGTCCTGGTCTGACGGCGCAACAGCTCTCGCAGCTTTTCCAGCGTTGTGGGTAGACATGCACACCTCAGGTCAACAAAGTTTCGAAAGGATTCGCTAACGCTGTGTATCTGTATTTATGAATGAACAGTCAAACAAGCCTCACCTCAAACGCATGCTGGTCAGTCCATATTTTGAGTAGTGGCCTATATCTGACACGTGTTCTATATGAACAAGGCCTGAATCTTGGATATCTTTTTCAGTTTTTGGTGGATCCGGATTGGGTTTGGTGCGTGACCCTTACTATCATTTTTTTTCCTCTCACGAAGGAACCTAATAGAAACAATTTTTGGGTTCATGGATAAATAGTATGTCTGCCGAAGGATTTGCGAACTTATGGATGGAAAGATAGAAGTCGTATCCGAACCTGATCAAGGCAGCAGTATGTGTTTCATCGTTTTTTTTTCTCGCCTGTACAAAACTACACCACTCCTGATCATTTCTTCGTCTGTGATCTGTGTAGCATTCCGATTTTATGTGAGAGCAGCGCTGGTCCCTATGTCCACTCCAATCAATCGTGATCTCGATACACCATCTGTCGTATCGATGCCGGTGGCAACTCCTCCAATTGAAAGTCTTTCTCTCGTCTCTCCCAAGCCTGCTGTGATCGAGAAGAGCATTGTATTGATCGTCGAAGGTATGTTTAAGTGATTTTTGGCTGTATTATGAGAGAAGTTTTCTAATTGACTGACATGTTGAGTATGAATTCTGAACCTGACTTGTAGACAACTTGATCAATCAGAAGGGTACGTCTTCTTGTCTTGCTCAGTATGATCTGGATCGTTTCCAACCATTGCTTTACTCTATAGTTGATTCGATACTGATAGTTGGTTGACATGGCGATTGAATAGTGTTGAAGAGACAGCTCGTCAAGGCACAGCTGATGGCTGATGTTGCTGATAACGGGCAAATCGGGATCGACCTCATCAAGGCCAAAGCAGCTAGAGGCTCTCGATACTCGGTAGTTCTGATGGATTTAGAAATGCGTATGTGTCACTCTGCATAACCCTTCTTGACATAAGATTCGCAGGCTAAATGCTCACCTATTGACCTTTTCGCGTCGCGCTTGTGCTTCTTTTAGCTGTGATGGACGGCGTGAGTATAACATCTGAATGTACTCTGATTATAGTCATTGCAATTTGCAGTCAATGTTGATTTGTTTTTGTGCTTTTTAGTTGACTGCTGTCCGAAAAATTCGAGAGATGGAAGCTTCCGGCGAGCTTGCCCAGCGGAACACTATTTACGCACTTACCGGGAATGCTAGGTCTGTCCCATTATCTGCTTATGCGACAGACTAAGATAATTTCTGATATTTGAGACTCAATTTAAACATATTCACGTAAAAGGCAAGGTCAGATCGAACAGGCACTTCAAATGGGAATGGACAAAGTGATCATCAAGCCATATCGGATCGGTTCGTTCTCTCGTCTGTTATTTCCTACAAGACTTTTCGTATTATGTGCTGAGAATGGACACGCCATGTTCTTGGTGGCCAACATCTTTTGCAGACGATGTTCTTTCCAAACTTCGGCTCTTGGGCATCTAGTCTTATCTAATTTTTATCTTTGTTACTATCCTGTTTATGTTTTTTTATCAATTAATTTATTTTCGTTAAATTTCGAACTTCTTTCTTCTGCCATACCTTTTCCTATAGCAATTTCATTCATGTGACTCTTTCCCATTATCTTCATTTTTGCCAGGTGTTCATACTTCTTTCTTGTGGTCTTTGTAAAATGTGGTATATTGTGTGCTAGTTCAGCACCGAACCTGGTAGCTTGATTATCATCCATCTGTCGTTTTCAACAGTATTAAAACTAGACAATAGCCCGAGGTCGGTTCCGGCTGGGTCGTCTGAATCCCGATCGTAAACAGTTGGACACTCATCGGTCACTGATCGGTGCTTTTAAAATCGCCTGCGTTTGTTCCATAGATCTGGGTCGTACAACAAACAAACGCTATCTTAAATACAAGAAATGACTTCAGCCTCGCTCGCACTTTCTTCTCTTGTTCTGAAATCGGTATCTTGTTTTCCTAAGCATTCACCACTTGTCTTTCAAATCATCTCCCTCTGTATCTTTATCTCAGAAAAGGTGGAAGAAAGAGGAAGAAGGAATTTAAAAAGTCAATCGATCCAGAGGACCATTCAGACACACCATGACCTCAGAGCACTTCGACCAAGCAACAGAAGATCTAGGACTGGACGTCCTTTCGTTTCAGCTGCCGTTGATTCCATTCCTTCGGAATCATCCAACACCTCAGATTATCATTGCCCTTCCTCATCCAGCTCAGCGTGTACCATATAGGATCCGTTCGGTTTGGTCAAATCCGGTAGCAACGATAGGGACAAGCTCTCTTCTATGCTGCATCGATGACAATTCAAACTCAATTTTGCAACTTATGGTTACCAAACTCGCCAGAAAGCTCGCATCCGACCAAATTTCCCCAGAGGACGACGTTCTCTCAGAGTCGCAACAAAATGTCTCGTCATGCTTTTTAACATATTCACATCTAAATCACGAACGCAAAAGGACAAGCTCGTTCCAGGACGAGGTGCCAATCGTTCCAAGCACAATCTCCGCCTCGGATTTAATATATGTCTCCTCTAAACATGACACGTGCGAGGGTGCCTACTTTCCTACCTTAATTCCTATAGACTTGGTCGACTCCTCATCTTCACCGGATTTGACAGGGCAGCGACTTGCAGTGCTTCAATTATGTCCTATCCAAGGCGCGTCCATTCTCGAGTTTCAGCAGCCATACGTATCAGATGCACTCTCCAAAGCTGTTCCTAGTGCACCCTCGGCCGGCAAAGAAGCCATTGACGAAGCTGAACTACCAATGGCTATGGAGAATTTGGAGGTTTCCTTAACCGATCGCCCAAAGAACACACTGGCGAACAATTCAAAGATCCTAAACGATACTGATTTGACTGTGTCAGACACAAACACTGGCCCGAACGAGCCCATCCGACGACCAATTTCACCCAGGCAAGCAAGGAAAACCAAGTTTAATGTGCAGCAACTTTTGGATAACTTTGATTGGGAGAACACGCCATTGGGACCGAAGATATTATGGCCTCAATCTTTAAAATCGTTAATTTCAGTCGTGTGAGTCAAAGCACCTTTCTGACTACTTGATCAAAATCTGTATGACTCAACACTCGTGTATGCGTATTTGCACATCCCGTGGGGTTGCATATGTCGGACTGGGATACTTTTTACTGTTGACTGGTTAGGATGAACACCGACCATGAAAGCGCACTTTGGTGGGGAAAAGATCTTACGCTCATCTGTAAGTCATGATGTTTAATCTCTTCGAGAACTCTTAGTTAATCGTAACGAAACACACTTTGTGAAATTCTAGATAACGATGCTGTAAGTGTGCTAGCTTCCTGACTACCCTCAAATAATTTAGGGTTTCCTTCTTTGGATCCTTCACCAATGCTTATCTTATCTCCATAATCTTTTGTTCAACAGTACGCAGAGATGGTTCGTTCGATGATGTTTCTCTTATTTTACCTTTATCTTTATCTTTATTAAAGACCGACCGAATTGTACTTTGTTCATTTTTTTCCTTCCAAATTGGCTTTGGTCGGATCAGCTGTTGCGAAAACACCCATTAAATTTCGGAAAAATCGCATCAGTCGCATGGTCGGAGGTCTGGTCAGAGCTCAAGGTGGCCGCATATAGTATGATGGCTGGTGGAAGAGCAGTCAATAAAACTGATGGTGATTCTTTCTCGATCCTTTCACTTCCTCTTCGGCTTGGTCTAATGGATTGGTAATTTTATCATCTCTACATAGATCTGTTGTTTTTCCAGAGGGAGGTTACGAAAGCTCCTGAAGAAACTTATACGACTTGGTCCTGGATCCCAGTCGCGATTGAGAATGGGTAAGACTGACATGTTTTCTAAACTACCAGTCTTCAAATCACTAAAAGTCCTCAAACGCTACCTTTTAAACAACCAATACACTTAGTGAGGTTGGCGGTTTACTCAACTATTCGGTCGAAACTACTAGCAATGTGCTTGCCAGACGTCGGTTCGAGACACTTCGTTCGCTGGCCCAAAGTCTTTGTGCGTTCTATACCTTTCTATTATATTGATTTGTGTCACCTAGCCAAGTCTTAAGCGCACGACATTTTAATTATCATTTCTCACGTTTCTGTTTGCATCACCTGTTTTTCTTGACAAAGCCATTTGCCAAACCTTGTCTCAGTTCTCACAAGCAGCTTTGAATGCGATGGCGGGAAACGTTCATGATCTCCCATTCATCATTGTTTACTCTCCATCAACAGTCAAAGATATATCGACTACCACTCTTGACCTTTTAGGGACTGTTGGAGTTCCTGGTAAGAATTGTTTCGAGGCCTTTTACACGAATCTTTCCTGGATCTGAGTCTTCTTGTTGTTTCTTTTCCCCGATTCCAACAGCCGAACATCCTTCTGCTCCTACGAACATCTTTCTTGACCTAAATGTCGATGCTGATTCGACTCAGCCTAGCACCACTCTTCTAGAAGTCAGATCTACATATTCAGATCCGGTTTTCACCGTAGACACAGAAGGTTTCCTTTCAGTTGGCTCAAGTTCTGAAACGATATCTAAATCATCAGATCATCAGACCAGGGAAACAACCGAGTGTCCTTGGCCAATCGCACAGGCATTGGCCACAAATGAGATGGTATTTGTTGAGGATTGTTCGAGTTTAGTAACCGGGTTTGAAGTGAGGAGCTGGCCAGAGCTGCCAGAGACGGCAATCGTGATCCCAATCTCAGATGAGGATTCAAGGAAGATAATCTTTATTTGTGGATTAAATTCTAGAAGACCTTGTAAGTTTGCCGAATACCACCTGTCATAATCGACTTGTTCGTTCTGTTGAAACTATCATCGCAACGTACTTTCCGCACGATCCTAGATGATAAGGATTATCAGAGCTGGATTCGTCTACTCAAATTCCAACTTGCGTCAGGTCTTAAGGGAGTCGCTAATTTCCAGGCGCAACTTGTAAAAGCAGAAGAACTGGCAAAGCTTGACAGAGCTAAGACTAGTGAGTGCTACTCTGTAACATGACAATTGTCATTTATGGTTCGTTGATAAACTCTGCTTTCGTAGCCTTTTTCTCAAACACATCTCATGAATTGAGGAGTCCTTTGACACTCATACGAGGTAGATTTCTGTTCTTCCGTGATCAATCATACCTCATCTTTCACCACTGACGCACCTTTATCTTTTTTCCTCTATTCAACGCTCATACAGGACCCATAGCAGATCTCTTGGCAATGGAGAAGGGTGGAGGCAGCAGAAAACGACTTCTCAGTCTTGCTTATCGAAACTGCGAAAGGTTATCCCGACTTGTAAACATGCTGATGGATGTCTCTCAAGTAGATGCTGGACGAATGAGGGTCAGAATTCTGTTTTGCAATCCCCACTGATAGTTTAACAAACAATTGAAGTATCTGACACCATCAATGTTACTCGATTCCGATCTTCCTTCAACGTAGGGTGTCTTTTCACCAATACAACTTGGCGTCTATACCGAGGATTTAGCGTCTCTATTCCGGTACACAACCTTTTTCTTCGTTAAATATTGCTACATTTCGCTAGTTGACTTATGCTTTGTCGTTCATCTCTCCATTCTAGATCTGCTATCGAGAAAGCTGGCGTGAAATACGATGTGGACTGTGATGTGGAGGATTCAAGACCAGTATATATCGATCCAGGTGAGCTTCTCCACTGATATGATGTATACATTCAGTTGATGTACCTATTTTTACTCTTCAAAACATTGTGTTTACGCTTTGATGTAGATTTGTATGAGAAGATCGTATACAACATCGTCGGTAATGCTTTCAAGTATTGTTTGGAGGGAACTATCAAAGTTTATGTCAGATATCACATCAACGAGGTTGAATTCGGTGTTATCGATACCGGAATCGGAATTCCGAGTATGTTTTTCATGCGCAAGACCACATATTGCAGAAAACTGATCGATTATTATCTTACTTTGTTGGTGTAGAGGAGGATATACCTCAGATTGTCAATAGGTTTCACCGTGTCGCATCCGTTGGCCGAAGTTTCGAAGGTGCTTAGTTCTTTTTTCCCGATTCATTTTATTATCATGAAGTTCTCCCTTGGCTTAGTTGATTCTTGCTTGGATTTGCCTTTGGACTTTGAGGCACCGGAATCGGTCTTTCTCTTACTGCTGAGCTTATCAGATTACACGGCGGCACCCTCAGCGTAGAATCGTGCAGTAAGTTTAATTTCGAATCTAATTGTGTTGCCCCTCTTCAACCCTTTGATCTTTTTTTTTCTCTTGATGTAAGCCGCCGAGGAATCACCTGAAGGAAAGCACGGATCATCGTTTATTGTCCGCTTCCCTCTAGGAACTGCGCATTTGAGTCCTGACATGATCTCAGACATATCAGAACCTTCATCGCACCAGGCCTTGAAGTACGCAAAAGGTATCATCGACGAAGCGTCAAGTTGGTCAAAGGAGGAAGCCGAGACCCTGAGTATCTCTGATTCAGGGGAATCCTCGAACCATTCTACAAAGATCGACCCGTCGACCTTATTCTGGTCGAGGTCTGATCTGATCCTGATTGTCGATGATAACCGTACGCTGTTTCTTCGTTCTTTTTGTCCTCGCGTGTATATCATATCTTGTAGGTTGAATGCAAAGCTCAACGTATCTGCTTTTCATTTATTTTGTTCCTCATTTATTTCATGATTTTGCAGACGACATGAGACGATATCTTGTAAGTCAATCTTCAGTGTTGCTTGAATAAATCTATTGTATTCAACCTAACATCATCACTATAATATTTGAATGTCAGATGTCAATCATGAATCAATATTGCACAGTCATCGGTCAGTTGTCTCTTTCTTCATCATAGTCAATCTTTGTTTATTGACTATTTGTAATGGTGCCTTGCAGAGGCTTGCAATGGGCAAGAAGCTATGGATATAGTGTTGAGCGGGCAGCGTCTGCCTGACCTTATAATCTCCGATGGTCAGTCGAAAATGTCATTCATTTTTATTTCAAACCATATGCGTATAACAACCAATTCTCACGAATCGCATTTATAGTGATGATGCCTGTCATGACCGGGTTTGAGCTGGTTCAAACTCTCAAGAACCATGAACCAGATATTTCATTGATTCCTGTTCTTCTTGGTAAGTTTCTCTATATGAATTACGGGCGAAGAAATAATTCTCATGTTTTTCTTTTCATATTCTTGATCTAATTTTCAATATATCAAGTCACGGCTCGAAATGGAGACGAAAACACTGTCAGCGGGATTCTGATGGGAGCTGAAGGTCAATTGAACATTCATTATGGAAATCTGAAGATAGGATCTCGCTGATGTGAGCTCTTGATAATCATCTTTGAATTAGATTACATAACAAAACCTTTCTCCTCTAGAGAAATTGGTGAGTACTATCACTTAGACTTGATCCCCTTTCTGACGGAACTAACAAACTCTATGTCGATGTAAAAGTTGCTCGAGCTCATTTACAGATGCAAATGGGGAAGAGTATGTACACTCTCTTGAGGTATATTCTTTCTTCGATATATTTCGAGAGCTTATTTGTCTTGACCTTTACAGGGCGAATTGAACTCGAGAAAAAATTTGCTGAGTACGTGACTACATGCGATTGTTCTTGTAAACCCTTGACTCATGTACATGGTTCATTATAGACGAACAACCGAACTTCATTTCCGCGCTCAAGAAGCAGAGATTAAAAGACAAGAAGCAGAAGAAGGACGTCGACAACAAGAGCTGTTGGTTGATGTCACGAGCCATGAAGTAGGTCGCTGCTCGTTACTCTTTCCATTTAATCAAATATCTGATTCTAATTTCATTTGCTAGATCCGAAATCCAGTCAGCGCTATCTTACAAAACGCTGAGTTATGCAAGGACAACCTGAAATGTAATTTTCACTCTCTCAATTATCAACACAGTCTTAGTCGTCTTTGCTCACTTTCTTGTAGTCTTCCACAAAGAGCTATACAGAGCTTTTACGTCGGATTCTGGATTGCATCCAACCTCATCCCTGTTGTCTATGATCGAAGAAGATGTCGAAAGTTTGGACGCAATTATCACGATGGCGCAGTCTCAAGAGCGCATCGCGAACGACGTACTAAGCGTTAGTACTGAGAACTGATGTTGTTTCTCTAGAATTACTTGCGATTTTTATTGAAGCTTGATATGTTGTTCAACTTAGCTTGCTCGTATACAATTGGCGACGTTAGAAATCTATCCGGTGTTAGTCTTCTACAAATGTTAGAATCCAACGGGTCATTTACTGAAAAGGTTGCTGGTTGTTTATGCTTTGTTAGTGAAACAAATCTCGTTAAGGAGACGCGTAAAATGTCAGTATATACATTTCCATGAACAAATGAATCGAGAGGTTGACTTTTTCTCATGTCAAATTCTCGTGATAATATATCTACAGACTTGCTATATTTGCGAGTGAAGCGTAAGTTACAAAAATTGATGGTTGCACACAATCTCGTCGGCTTATTGACTGGTCTCGGTATATATACGCAGTCGACTTAAAAGGATAGATTTAGCTTTTACTTTCGGGCCGATGCTCTTGTCGCTTAATGGGTCAAATAGAGGCTTGTTTACAGACCCTCAGCGGATTGGTCAAGTTCTCATCAATCTTTTAGCTAATGCTATCCGGTTCACTGCTACTTCACCCATCAGAGAGATTCAAGTTTCCATGGAGGTGAGTTCTTTTCATGTTCTGGTTTCTTAGCTCTGTGTTAATCTGACAATCTATCACGATTCACAAAGGTTCGAAATCGTCCCCCGGATGACGACTCTTGCATACCACCGCCTATTGACGTAGGCTCCTCTTCGTTTTCATCTATCGGTGAAAGAGATATTTGGATCTATGGAGCCGTGAAAGATAGCGGCCCTGGACTTTCCAAAGAAGAACTTACCAGGCTGTTCCAGAGGTTCAAGCAAGCCTCTCCTCAAACGCATGCAGGTCTGTCTTTGTTCTATCTATACGTGTTATCTAGACTCATACTCAATCAGTTTCGATTTCTTTGCATAATTTAGTATTCGGTGGAAGTGGTCTGGGTTTGGTGAGTATGCGTTTGATTCTGTACTTGCAGGTGAAAAGACTCTTACTGAAACATTTCACCTGTCAGTATGTATGTCGGCGAATCTGCGAGTTAATGGATGGCAAAATTGAAGTTGCTAGTTGTCAAGATCAAGGCAGCAGTAGGTTATTACAAGAGCTTCTTCGACAAAGGCTTGAGTTCTGATTTTGGTTATACATTTGCTAGCCTTCCGGTTTTTCGTGAGAGCGTCTCTTGTGGAAAACATCACCTCTATCGAAACAGATGTACAAGATCCCCTCGCCGAGAAAATCAATGTGTCAAGCCCTAAAAGTACACTCTCACCTCAATTGGAGAGTCTTGTTCTCGTTGTTGAGGATAACTTGATCAACCAAAAAGGTCAGTCAGGCCATAGTTGAAAGTTTTCTACCTGCACCGGCTTGCTTCTTAGTTGTTAAAAGTTTGTTTGGTCCTTGTAAACACCCCTAAAGTTCTCTATCGACAGCTTGTCAAGGCTGGAATCACACATATCGATCTGGCGGACGACGGACAGCAGGCTTTGAATATGATAGCTCATAAAGTCGCACAAGGAGAATTGTACAACGCGGTCTTGATGGACTTAGAGATGCGTAAGTATAGCTTGATTGTTTCCTTATTTCAACAGATATTTATCGCTGGTGAATTCTCTAATATTCGATTTTTTATTTTCTTTATCTTTCAGCTGTGATGGACGGGGTAAGCTTGACCATACAACGGTTAAAGATTTTGACGTATAAAGAAGTACTCTGACATTTGCTTTTCGAACATCTTGAATCTGACTCGTCAGCTCACTGCGATTCAAAAAATTCGACGTATGGAATCTACTGGAGAGCTTCCTATCCGGCACAATGTGCTTGCCCTCACTGGAAACGCTAGGTAAATTAACAGTTCTGTTTACTCTGTCATAAATGTTGCCTAGGCTGATTATTCATGATCGCGTTTCTCACAGACAACAACAGATTGAGCAGGCTCTCAAAATGGGGATGGATGAGGTCATCCTGTTCGTGGTTTCCTTACTTTCAGAACAGAAATTTCTTGCTAACATACGCTTACGATACCCTTTTTGGCATCTGTCTCAATGTTTTGGTTTTCAGGAAACCCTATCGTATTGAAAACCTTTTGTCTAAATTGAGAGGCCTTGGCGTCTTCTGAAGAGTTTTATATCAATTTGAACATTTAACCCTATATTTTTTCTGTTTTAGCTTTGTATCTTTATTTATGTTTATCAAACTTCTACTCTGGGTCTCTTCTCTGTATCTCAATCGATGCCACATCGATTTGTTTGTTCGTTTACTTGAGTATTGCAATGGTCGCATTGCTGTGCTTTACCCCTGGGGTCTCGCATGACATTTCTTAACACATAACTTGTTACTTGATATGATGTATATCTTAAAGCGTTCAAAACTCTTTTGTTCGTTTCGTATTACCATCAGCCTGAAGCCGATCTTATGATGAAGAACAACTGGCCAAGAAGACAGGGATTTCCTTGACTAACAGATATGACTAACTATCATTGTTATTTCAAATATATACTCAACTCTAAACTTCAGCTCACAGCGACCCCTCTCCTCCATAAAGCTGAAAGTTCCTGTTGGCACTTCCTGAAACCATGAACGTTCCCTCTCCGTCGATGTCAACACTCATGACTTTTCCAGAATCAGTGGTGATTGATTTGACAAGCTGCCAATCATCACTAGACCAGATTTTGATAGTCGAGTCGTACCCTGCAGAGGTAAGATAGAGACCCGATCGATTGATGTGAGGTGTAATTGTGTTCGCTGATGCATGTGCAGGTGTGTCTGAATTTGTTGATGATAATCCGTTGGTATGTTGTCCGTCTATGGAGGTATCCATATCGATGTCGCTCGGTTCAGTCTTAACTGAGGTCGATATCGGTATCGAGTCCACTACAGAGGCAGAAGAGGAAGAAGGAAGGAAGGAGTGTCGTTCGGAGGTTGATCGGAAGAACTTAAGGTCAGACACGAGTGAACGGTGCGCGGGTATGGTATATGTACATCCCAATTTTCTGATATCCCAAATTTTGATTGAGTCATCTGCAGATCCGGTAGCTATTTGATAGCTGAGTGAAGGGAAACAATGTATCGAAAGAACAAGAAAGGAGTGGTCAAGAGATTTGCGTTTCAGTAAGATATATGATGGAGAAGAGAATGACAACGTACCCGTTGGGACTCCAATCTAGAGCGGTGATCTGTCTGACATGACCATCAAGAGTCCAAACGGTTCGACCAGTTCTAGCATCCCATACTCGTCCAATTCCATCCAGACCACTGTCGATCAAATTTCCGTGAGAAAGGCCCAACACGACAAAAAAGCGGAAGATGCTTCAGCAACAAGATTCTTGCTGTCATTTTACACGTCCTGTAATATATTTTAACTTACCCAGTAGCAACCAATCCTCCATCATCTTGCCATCCAACAGCATATACTTCCTTTGAATGACCTTCTTGAAGTAAAAGTTCCTCTCCTACAATTTCGTTCAAGAATAGCAGACTTGAGTTCGTGTATTAGAAACAAAGAAGCTAAAAAGAGATCGACCGACCAGTCTCGGTATCCCAAAGTCGCCAGGATCCATCGAAACTCGCCGAAGCGAGATAGTCTCCAGATGGATGGAAAGCTACTCTAGCCACAGGAGCTGCATGACCTTCGAGGGTTCTTAATGGTGTTGGGCTATATGTCCCAAAGAAATTGAAGATAAATTGTTAGCGGACCTTTGGTATGAATTGATTTTACCGTTTCCTCATATCGAAAAGATACATGAGAAAACCAACCTGTCCAGACTCCAAAGTTTAACAGTTCCCTCACCACCACCTGTTGCCAAGTTGACACCTTCGCTTCCCATAGATACAGTTGCTTTTGGATGCCAAGCAAGCCCTCTGCAGTGAGTATCATGTCCTTTGAGCACGGATTTCTCATTCAGATTAGGCACGTCGAAAACCTTGGCCGTCCCCGTCCAAGAGGCTGTTGCTATAAGTTTTGAGTTTGGAGAAAATCGGGTGAGAGAGATTGGTCTGGTATCTCCAATCTGGGAACCGAGAAGTTGAATGGTCTAAGAATTCAAGAATAGCGTCGTGGCGAAAGCAAAAAAACCGAAAACAAAGATGTATTGAGAATGAAGTTTTCCAACAAAACCCATTTGATAAGAAGCGCACCTTGAGATCTTTATAAGTCTTCTTTCGAACCTCCAGGATTCGGCCTATGGGTAAGGCTGACTCGACTTTCTGTTGTTTCAACCTTCTGGCGGAGATGGGAAGCGAGTATGCTGCGATCTTTTTCCGTGCTGCTAAAAGCTGGTCTGGTAGGTTCGGCTCCGTGTAAAACTCTTCCTGATGTAAATGACCTCTGAGCGCGTTAGTTTATGCTCAAGGCAAATACAGGACTAAGAGAGAAGAAGAAATAAAATGGGAGCGCACGTCAGATTCTTCTCCATCCGAGCTCGAAGAGTCTTCGTCTGATTCCTGACCGTCTACGCCTTCGAGACCTTCTTTTGCCACTTGGATTTGAGACATAACATATCTCAAACGGGCGTATCTATCGGCTGCCTGTAAGTTTCCATGAAATTTTCAGAAGAGTTTCAGTTCAATTTGCGATTGGTAGGTTTCACCAAGGCATGACGCGTCGAGATCAAATGATTCGCTCGACAGAGCAATTGATTTTGATTGTCTATATACCCTTCTGATCGATGCAATGTCTGATAAAGGAAAAAAAGAAAGGACGTACACCTTCACCAAACAAGGTTATAGGCTCTCCCATTTCTCTAAGTTTTGATCGAACTTTCCTATCGTCAGTTGGGACATTAGCCAACTTTCTGGCTCGCTTCTTTCGCTCCAGCTCTTCCAGAATGGCCGCATTGTCCTCTTGGAGTCGATCACCTCCATAGGTCTCAGTCTCTTCCTCCACTGTTTAAATCAACCGAAAGATTTAATGATCAATACGATCTTTCAGAAAATATGGATATCGAGGTGTTTAAAACTCACTAAGAGTGTCAAGGTCAACCTTTATAAAGTTAACACATCAATTGTGTTGCCGAATTGTCGAAAATTCCAAAATGAGGTTAGATCATGTGGATGACACGAGGCAGAACGCACATAAGAAGGAGAACAGAGATGGAACTTACATCCTGACCCGATGGATTGGATGCGCTCATTCTTTCTTGTTCTAGTCTTGTTAATAGATCAGAACGATGATTTTTTGATTATAGGTTTTGCTTCTGTTGCTGCTGCCGTTGATGAAAGCCAAACGAGTAGAGAAAGATGGAAGGGCGTAGGGGAGAAATGTAGACAGTGTGCTTAGTCAGCATAGTCATCACAAGGGTAACCATAACCATTACACCTTTAAAGGAATCATTCCTTCTGCTCCAATCGGTTTCTGTCGTTGACTGTCACCATCATTAACAGCATACAACAGCAAAGATGTCAAGGCCTAGAGCTCGTTCCAGATCAGATTCCATCAACAACATCCTGAGGCAAGTCTTTGGATTCCTGTGTAGGGTTTGTCCTAAATTGATGTCTAATTTCGATCAGATGTTTCAACGTCAACAGTCAGGTCCCTCTGCACTCATCTACCGATGCTCCTTCGACTATCACCAAAGGCAGTGCTTCCTCTTCAGAATCATCTCGAAGCGAAAAATACTCAAATAGAGTCAAGAAAGAGGATATTTGGGCTGTTCCTACTGCTGGTGAAATGCCTTCGAGCTTCGGGTTTTGGAAAGATCTTACAACCGGTAGATGGATGTTGATCCCAGGTCCGTTTGTCTGTTCCTGTCGTTGTTGGCGTATCGATCTTGGGCTGAATTCATTATTTTTTGATGCTTCATCTGGATTCTTACTCGAATATGACGGACAAAAGCTTCGAGTGGTACCTTGTTGGCAATATCTTTTGGTCTCTACCTCAATTATGAGTTGATTCGGACCCATGTCGCGCCTCTTCTTCCGGCCACGTTCCAGATCCCACAGTTCAACCCATTTGCCCCTCTTTGGTTCATATCGTATCCTCTACCGGCTCCTCACTCTCAGCCTGGAGATCCCAGATTCGCAAAAGGCTTGCTTGTTTGTCCTTTTATCTGTGTCTACCAGTCTTATCAGTGAACGATCTTTGTCTCATGTACAATGCTGTGTGGGATGCTATTGTTCAAACAGGACGTCGTGTTTCTCCTTCATCACATCATTACATTTTCTTTCATTAGACAAGCAATCACACTCTACATTCTCCGACCGCTTGCCAAAAAGCTCGGTATTCGAGGGTCCAAGATCCTCCGATTCCAAGAGCAAGCTTATTCCGCCATGTATTACGGCTCTATGGGCTTCTTCGGATTGGTCCGTTCTCCTCCTCTTTGTGTTACATATTCTTCTCTATCTGACCGTTGAGATATCCATATTTTCTCATTAGTACCTTATGACGGACCTCCCTACTTGGTGTGAGTCGTTATATGTTATTTATGAATATCTTCTAACAAGACAGCTTTGGTTTCAAGACTGACGATATCTGAGATCATGTGTGCAACTTCTAATTAGACTTTAACACTAAGGCATTCTGGATCGATTATCCGCACTGGGAGATGAAGGCTTCCATCAAGTATTACTATTTGTGAGAATTATTCTTATTCTGTTTCAACACCAGTGCATGCGCGCCCGTTAAATGTCTTGGCATTTTTGTTTATTGATTTCATCGTTTATCCACAATGATTCATTCGGATACGAAGACTTCAGTTCTCGTACTGGCTTCAACAAATGTTCATTCTGGTTCTTAAGATTGAGAAACCCAGAAAGGATTACGCTGAGCTTGTCATGCATGTAAGTCCTTCATCGTTGACGAGACGTCTGATATAAAATGCTTCGTTATCTGATCAAGTTGGCCACGCCCCCATTTGTCAATAGCATTGCGTGACTTTATGGCTCATCGGTCAGTTCGTTCCCGAATATAGCTCAATTAGACAACTTTGATCCTCATTTATTTACTGTCCCATCTACTTTTTTAACTTAACACGCTTGATACTCTACAGGATGGTCCTACGTAATCAACGTAAGCCACCTTCGGCTGTATATTGAACCTTCAGAAGCTCTGTCACTTACCTATCTTTACCTCAAAATATCAACTAGTTGACGTTGATCGGAAATGCCGTCTTTGTGACTATGGATATCAGCGACGTATTCCTCGCTATTGCCAAATGTGTGAATTATAGTGAAGGTCCCAAGTCGTCTGGAAATGCGTCCACTATTCTGTTCGGATGGTTTGTTATCGTCTGGACGTACCTCCGACACTATCTCAACTTCATCATCCTTTGGTCGGTTTGGTTCGAGTTCGATCTAATTCCAGAGTACACCAAAGAATGGAATCCGCCTGCCGGCGTTTGGATGGCCAATTGGATGAGATACCAGGTCTTCGTTCCCATTTTGCTGATCCAGCTGCTTAACCTCTTCTGGTACTTTTTAATCTGGCGAGTCCTCATTCGTACGATTCGAGGAACGAGAGTGCAGGACGATCGATCTGATGACGAGGATGAAGATGAAAACGTCACAAAAAAGACCAAATAGACGGATTATTTGACTGTAGAGAAGGCGAGTGAACGAAGCTCAAGAACCCTGTTTTTCTTGCTGATGGGTTCTCTATCTTCGAGATCGTCTGCTCCTTTCTTTCTTCTTTTTTCTGTTAGATTAATTTACTTCTGAACTTGTCTCCATAATTCTCGACATTACTCTTTCCTACTCCAAATTGCGTTACCACAAATCCCATACCTAATCTATCCTCCCATATCTATTCTATTATCCCATACCTATTCCCGTTATATCGATGTCTGGTGTGCATCAAAAACTGATTCTCAGAGAGAGAGAAAAGGAGCCAAAATGTTATCGCCCTTCAATCTTGCCTATTTTTCTTTGTCAAGTCATTTGCGTCGTTGGCATGAACATACGAAAAGGCCATGAGAAAAAATGTACAGACGAGCAAGAGACTAGATAACAGACAAATGCGGGAGAACGTATGATTTGTTTAGAGGATTTCTGACAGATTACGAACAAGATGATGAGTCCAGCAAAACCAATTCGCAGTAGAACTACTTATGTATAGCCCGCTCCGATCTTGCTACGATCCTTTTTCTCAGTTTTCGCTCTCCTCACCTCTGCCTTCAACTTTATCCCCACTGGTTTTTGATCCTCTCTTCGACTTGATCTCGTTTTCCCTCCCAGTTCCTACAAACATGGTCTCTAAGAACCTCTTCCAAAGAACTTTATCAACGGCCAGGTTTTTGGAGAGTGAAACATACGAAGGAATCGTCAGGTCTGAAAGCTTGTACGGTGCGTAGTAATTTCGAAGCCTCTCTGTCTCGTTTTGGTCGGGTTTGTTTCCGTTGTCATCTTCGGTAGCGGTAGATGAGGACGAAGGAAGGAGACACGAAGGAAGAAGGTGAAGGGGAATGGGAGGTGTGTACGAGAGAGCCGAAGATGGAGAGTCATTGGATGGAAGAGGAGGTAAAGGCGCAACTAGGACAGATGGATCGTATGTTACATATTCGAGAAGATCTGTTTGATGTTGAACAAATAGTTGTTAGAGAACTGGAAAAAAGAATTGAACGAAGGATGAAAGAGAGCTTACATTCTGGTGGCGTGGAGCCATGTCGATTCACATCGGGCATGAAAAACTGCGATCGAAAGGCTCAACAAGAAATCCTTCAACGGGTAAGAGAAGAGTGCTAAGAAGGAAATCTCACCTGCGCATATCCCAAAGGTGTTCCAAATCCATTTGTCCGACTCGGACTCGCCGGATCTACGTATCTCGGTAGTTTGGGTTGACAGATAGGTTTACTTCTGTTCTTTTTCCTCCTACAAAACCTGTCTCCCGGAACGGGTTGTTTCTTTTTCTTCTTCTTCTTCTTTTTCTTGAGGGAATCGTCCAAATCGGATATGGACGAGGAGGATTTGTCTTCATCATCATCAAAGATCGAAAGATTGTCCGATGTGTCGTCGTCAATTTCAATTTCTTCTGGTACAGCGTTGGATCGAGTTAAAAAGTCAGATCCAGAAGGAACCTGTTTGAAAGGTTCAGCTGTCGAGTTATACCTGTGATCAAGTATATAACGAAAAGTCAGATTGTCTCTTTTGTTGATTGTCGCGAAAAGTAAAACAAGGAGTACAATGAAGAGAGAAAAAGAAAACGGAACGAACGTGAAAACTCTGAGTGATGGAAAATACGTTGGGATGACACTTGGCCCAACGTTGACAGCCGCATAGTCATCCATGTTCAACTTCTTCATCTCCAAAATATCCTTGCAGGAATCGAAGATATCTCCCTGTAAAGACCCTGATTTACTTCTGCTCTTCGTGATCTCGATGTTACTGTCGAACGAGAATGTGGCGGTAGAAGTAAACAACGAAGAAGATGAAGAGGATGGCAAGAAGGAAGAAGGGAAAGAAGACGAGGCAACGAGAGATGTCATCTGGTTTTGAATGAAAGATGACGATTGAACAAATGAATCCGGGTTTGTTCGGTATGCCTCGAGAGATGAGGAGTCTAATTATAAAGCATTTAATGATAGAGCTGCTCAAAGTAAGCGTGAATTCATGGCAGAATATGAGTAAAAATCATAGGGAACGAACCTAGCCAGAAGAAATGGTCGACATTCATATGTCCATATGTATGTCCGACAATTGTATCTTGATAACGCAATCCAAGAAGGGCATATCTATACCACTATCAGATCGAGAAAGGCAAAGAGTCGATAAATCAGAAGATGCGAAAAGGCGCGCTTTTCTAAGATGTGACTGATAATTAGAATACGCACGCAATCTGGGAAGTAATTACCCGCGCTAGGTGGAACGTGGCCACTCAGCCAAACCTGCATTCCTCTATCTCTATAGATCTCCAGCTGAACCTCAAGCCAATCCATTTGGAGTGCTCCAGGCTCCGAAGAGTGGAACGCGCATCCGTCCACCACTTTTTTGTTCGGCATGAAAATTATCAAAGCAACGAAATAGGTAAAAGGAGTATCAGAATTTAGATCTCAAGAATTGACGAGTAAAACAAATCGAACTGACCTTTATTGGAGTCATACCAGTATAGCGTGTTCAGTGAAATGACTGCCAGCTTATCCGGAATGACTTCCGAAGTGAAGTACGCTCCTCGTTGAAAGACGTGATACTGTTCGGCAGGGATATAGTGTTTCCAGATGCTGTGCGAAATGAGGAAACAGTCACTTAGTATACAGCAGTGGAAACTAAGTGAGCATCAAGTTTATTTGAAAAGAAGACCCACTCGAGAAATTCATTGGTCACCGAGTTGGGCCCAGCAGTCAGAATGTTGTGCGCTATTGAATATTTGAGCTGGTTGAGTTTCAGAACGATCGACTAGTAAAATTCTTTATAGTAAGAAACACTTACGGTAGATGTCGTTATTCTATGGCACAAATAATTTGACTCTTAACATTCACAGAATCTATCTCACGGTACGAAATTTTATAGAAAACGATGATTTGTATGTAAGACTTACCCCTAAAGAAGGAACAACGACCACGCCTTTAGAGGTGAATACCTCGTCCATCTTGGCGGCCACCATGCGGTTGAGTTCAAAGATTTGTTTTGGCGTCCGAGGATAAGTTCTATCGATGTCATGTCTATTTCAAGAATGAATGAAGAAGAACAATACAAAATCGCGCGCACAAAGAGGTTTAGCGAGGAATTTGTGTCTCCGTTCGAAAATGCGGATCATGTAATTTACCTAGCATTGTCTCCAGTCCCTTTGAGATTGTACCATTGGAGCGAACGAAATAGACAACTGTGGTTAGCACATACTTTTTGATGAAGAAATTTGAAAGAAATAGATTTGTCCCACGAATGCCGACTCACAGATAACAAAGTCAACCTTGTCTGCCCATTCTTTCTCCAACCAGTCAAATGTGAGGTTCATTAACGACAGCGGTGCGTCGCAATCTCTACATGCCGAAACACACGATTATCTGCCGATGAGCCTTCTTCGTTTGAACTATCAGGGTGAGAAAATGTTGAGTACTCACGAAGGCCCATTTCCCCATCTACCGACTCCATCCTTTTCTTTCTTCTTCTTTTTCTTCTTGTCCTTGTTCTTCTTTCCCTTCTTTTCGGCCTTCAACTGCTCTTCGGGTTCGCTGTTGATTTGTGTAACAAGTCCAGTAGATTGATCATGAACCTCCACTTTATATTTGTCTTTTCTAATATGGCACGCGTCGGCTTCGGATGATCCACGAGCGTAGAATGGATCGGGATGAATGTCTGTTATACTGTGTAGGTGACGTAACGCACAGTGTATTGAACAAGTTCAATCATGGCCAAGGAATTTTTTGGTTAGATACATTTTGAATAAAGGAAACGGAATCAAGTCGATCAAGAGGAGAAAAGAATGAGGATATAAAAAGGATACATACTGGATGAACCGGCCATGTAATTCTGTTGTAGGCGCAAGTACACAAGAAGAGGAAAGCAGATAGCGGATGAAGGAAGAAACGTTCGTGAGTTTGCTTGGTTTCATATCCAATAAAGAGGACTGAGAAAATGTCGCCCTTTTGGTTAAAAAGACAGAACAATAGAACGAACGATCTCCAAGCACACTGGCCACAACCGGGTGGGTCAGAAGGAATCCCAAGGTGAGTGTGGTGGCCAACGAGGCCGACCTCATGATGATGGTTTAGCGTAAAGTCTAGTGTCTTTGCCGATGTTCCGCTTGGCTGAATGATGAGACGAAGAATCTCTTCGGAGGCGATTTGTCACGTGACTTGTAGATTACCCACTTCAACACCACCACCGGATAGATCAATAGTCGCATGTACAAGATGGGAAAGATTGAGAGACAACTGTTCACTACATGTACAATGTCAGAAGAAGGTGATAAAACAAATCTCATTTACATCTTGGACATAGGCTTCTTGGCTTTGACAATCACAAACTTCAATAGTCCACTATCAGCCCACCAACCGACGACCGAGCCAGCGGCCCACCAACCACCGCCTCTTGTTTTCAAAAACCTTGCGAAGCCTGGAAAGACGTGGTCTGTGACGTCGGTTATCTCAACGTCAGCATAGCCTTGGTTGCGCATTATATCTGCCAACATGTTTGGAGGGATGATGTTTTCCTTTGGTACGGACAATAGCCATAACACAACATTAAGAATCCAGCGTGGACTGGTCAAGGAGCCAGCTAGGTTGTCAGCTAACACAAGAGTTCCCCCAGGTTGGAGCGCGTGAAAGGCTTGCTTGAGAAACAACTCTCTGCTCTCGAAATGATAGGCTGCGTCGAGACAACTGATTGAAGAATAAACTTCGGTTGATTGTGCTGGGTCCAATGGATGAACACGTGAGTCTGATGCCGAGGCTGCTGGCATGGCCGGCCTCCAGATGGCATCAGCCTGGACTATGTTCACTCGGGTGACTGTATTGATCAAGCCATCAGATCGAGCGCGATCGATTCGGTCAATCGTCCGTTGTGCGTGAGAAGCAAGAGATGTCAGTCCAGAGAGGGATTCTTGAACCGGATACGGTGAAGCCATGTCCAGTACCATAAGAAGTGAATCCCCGGAACCATGAGCTACATCTAGATGATGGCCGTGCGGTTTAAGATCGGCTTTATCAAGGAGTTTGAGCGCGAGAGCTAGAAAGTATGCATGAAAGAATGAGCGGGATGGAGCAAGCGTTGAGCGAATGAACATCTACAGCAACTTGCCTCGACAAGCTTGAGGAAAACTTGTAGTCTCTGCCCAATAACCCCTTGGATGATAGGTAAAAAAAGTAGACTCGATTAGCTAAATGTTCCCGTCAAAAGAGTGAAATGAGATGATATGCCAACATACATGTTCAACCATTCCGTCTGAGGAGGAATGTTTGGATTGACCCTATTGAGTTTGGCATGATCAAATGTGTACGGCTCGTGGTCCACGTATAGCCTAGCTCCTACAAGGATAGCAACGAACAGACTGAGGGAGAGGACAATGTACGGACCACGACCGGACGAGATGTTCATGGTTGTGAGCTGATAGTTGTAATAGCTTTTCAATACGAAGACTACAAAAATTTGTAATAGGAGTAGGGGTCTACAAATGCATAGTAAGGACTACAGACGTTTTGTAGTCTAGACTATAAATTGAGGGCCTGATTAAGTTGAAAAACTTTGTAATGGCGACTACAAAAACTTTGTAATATAAATCTGCTGAAACTGCCAGCGACTTTTTTCCTTCGCCCGTTTTGTTGTTTCACCTCTTTCTCTCATCCTCGTCCATCTTTAGATCTCTTGTCCTTCTTTTCTCTCTTCCTTCTGTCTTCTTTTCTCTTTATATCCTCTCGGCCTACCTTTTCCATGTCCCCTGTAACACCTACTACCTCCGTGTCGGGTTTGCCCTTGAGTGGATCTCCTCCCGATTCTAGCACATCTCCTCGATCATCACCGGCTCCTGGACAGCAGCAGCAACAACAACAGCCTCAAGTTCTTAGACCACAGCCTCCTCCTATCAATGGTCTTCCTCGGCAAACACCTCCTACTCGGCAATATTACCCACATCCTGTAGCTCATCAGAATGCTGCACACCCTCAGCAGCAAAACTTTTATCCTCCTCCGCAAAAATCAACCAAAGAGACCCCAGCTTTAGCCTTTGCAGAGTCTGCACAGCAATACAATCGTCGGTTCCAAGGGATCCTTGACCGGATCACTCCGTACTCGACCTATCGATGGCTCGGTACTGCGTTCCTTCTCTTCCTATTCGGTCTCAGAATCGTTCTTGGACAAGGATGGTACATCGTCGCCTACGGTCTATCGATCTTTCTGTTAAACATATTCCTCGCCTTCCTCCAGCCTAGGTTCGACCCGTCTCTCGACGCTGATCTTCAAGAGCAGGATATCGAGGAAGGTGGTGAGGCTGGTTCCCAGCAGGAACCTCGGTCGGATGATCTTCCAACAGCCGGATTAGGAAAGAAAGTGCTGGGTCTTATGGGTTTAAATGCACCCACTCTGAACGCAGATGGCGAGGAAGATTTCAAACCATTCATTCGACGGCTTCCCGGTTCGTATACCTATTTCTTTCCTCTGACGCGTTTTTATCTTCAAATCTCAAACGTCTTCGTCTTTCTCTCCGACCATCAATTAGAGTTCAAATTCTGGTGGCAAGCCACTCGAGCGACGTTGATTTCCCTTGGACTAACTCTTACCCGAGCAGCCGATATTCCTGTGTTTTGGCCTATCCTCGTCATTTACTTTATCACGTATGTTCTTTTTTCATTTTTTTTCATCACTTTTGCATTCGAATATTCTTTGGTTCTATATATATATGTATCTGTTCTTTGATCTAATAACTAAATCTTGTCTGTTATTCTCTTGTTTGTCGCGTTTGTAGATTGTTCGGGTTGACGATGAGACGTCAGCTGAGGTAGGTCTATCTCTGTGTACTTCATCAACCGTCGCTGTTTGCTGAGCGAATGAACCTGTTCTCTTTTCTTTATAAACATTCTCTTTGACGCGTCTCTAGACACATGATCAAGTACAAATGTTTGTTTTTTGACCACATATTCTCAATTTTAATTTTTTTTCGTGCATTGGATAATTAAGATCCTCACGCAATGCTCTCTCTTACCTTCTTGTCCTTTTGACAGACATTCCCTTCGATCTTGGTCGAAAGACGACGTACGGAAGGAAGTAAAATCATGAAGATCTCTATTTGTGTTTAGGAAGAATGGCGTTGTTCCCTTATGTCTACGTTTGTATGAATGACCAAGTTAGGATAATGGAAGGAAATGCAGATAGAGGTGTCAAGCAGGCCGTAGAAATAGAGTCGGTCTCTCGAACCCTGCTCATCTTTCCTTCTCTCCACTTTGCTTTTTGTTGTTGCCCTTGCCTATCTTCTCGTCTCTCCTTCTTTCTTGTTCCATACATCATTCTTTTGGGCTTTGTGCTTTGTTCTTTCTTACTTTCTACGGTCTTGCATCATCTGTCGTTTGACCGAAGATGTTTCCTTTCCTCTTTATCGTAGAGTGCCTTCTTCTGTTTATGCCGTCTTATCCGTCCGTCTTGGGTCTAGAAGTAGCAAAGAAAAGCATCACGACAAAGTTTCTAAAAGAACATCAGATCTAGACATGTGAATCGAGAGAAGTAAGAAAGAATTGTGTTGGGTTTTTTATATTCTCCATCCTCCGGAACCGAGATCAACAGCTACGGCCCGACTTCCATTTTTCTCGTCTTCACTCTTTGTGTCGGTTCCTCCGTCAGCACCATCATCGTCTTCTACAGGCCCCAAACCTACCACTCTAAATCCTCCGTTTTTACCTTTGATCGCTTCGATCTGTTTGATCGATTTACACGATAGATGCCCAAATTGATGGGTCAGGAAGCCTTTCTTAATCATACGCAAGTTTAGCTAGAGGCATCAACTCACCTGGAAGGGTTCTTTCAAGAACAACTCTCTCGTTCGGCCTAGAGATTCGATGGCGCTGACTCTATCCATGACGCTATCTAAGAAATCATCAAACCCATCTTCTTCGACGATACTCTTAATAGCTTCTAGCGTCACGTGAGAGTCTGGTCGAACATGATGATTCACCTGCTCGACGTAAGAAAAAGCCCGATCAAAGTTAGTGATATATCGATTGGCTTTGCTTCCAGGCGAGTAAACAGGAGAAGGAAAGAAGGACACCTACGTCGATAGAGACAATGTTCAAGTGGTCCAATCGGTTCAAGTAGTCACCACGGGTCATCACCTGTCTTGCCCGTCCATAGGTTACATAACCCAATAAGGATGGGTTGTCTTCCGTCGCCGGTTGTTCAATTACTTCGCTAGAGTTACTACTTGAGGTAAGAGTTTCTTTCGCCTGTGCGAGTGCTCGGAGGAGAAGCCTAAATTATTTTGTTTATTTTCCAAAGATGAAGATAGTAATTGAAATCAGATCCAGACTGTGACAGAGCGGGTTGATGGTACACAGGTGACACGAACCATGAAGATGAAGACCCTGTTTGTGTCCGATTGAATCATCAGGTAAGGCCCATCAGCTTTCAGGATATTTGATACGCAGCGCTTTATTGGGTAGAACTCACACTTCATCTCTTCCATCTTGTCATCACTATATGATCACCGAGTGTTGTAAAGAAGATTGACATTAGACAACAGATAGTCTAAGTCATCATGTGATGATCATGACACACAAAAAAACGTGAGGTATCTACGAACTCAACGTCAGGAATTAAACCGATTCTAAAACATAATTAAAATCTTGAAATCAGTGAACAGGAACACAACACACTACAGCGATGGAACATAAACTCAACTGGCTCATTAAAAACTCTCTTTCACTCCTGACCATAAATCGGGCTTCATCAAGCATATCCTTTGCCCTTGCAACCCTACTGAGATAACTCGTCCGGCCTCCGACGAGCTTGACACATTCACTCAAGACCGACTCGTCCGGTAACTTTTGATGAGGGTAGGTATCCGAGCGAAGATTCCGGAGAGCGCGTAGAGCCGTGGCGTGGGGGAGATCATAAACGGACAAAATCTGTGATAATATCGGTCATGGTAAGAATGAGCATACAGATGGGATAAGACATCGAGATGATCAGAACCCTTACCCGCATGCGAGACGCGTTCTTTCGGAGCATCTCATAAGGCCCTATGTACGTTTTGATAAAGAGACCCAATTTTCAAGACATCAAAAAACTGAGAACGATCCAGACTATCTTGAACTGAATGAGACTCACAAAAATCATCAGTCGTGAACACTGTGGTACAGATTCCTGCGTCTGACCATGCTTCGGCTCGTTGTTGAAGTTGATGCAGCAGTCTGTGGCCCTCGTCGTCATTAGGGAATAAATGAATATCTGGTTCCAAAACGACGCTTACATGTCAACGAGACTCCTAGAGCTAAAGATCAGCTACGATAGGAAAAACTAACCGTTGAAAACCAAACAGAGTGGTCTGCCTTGTTTTTTAGTGTACTTCAACGCGACTTTCTCCAACTTGTTTAGCGCGCGCTCGATATCAAGCGATGGTCCTCCATTCCTCGGATCAGCTCGGGAGAAAAGGCCACCCTGCCAATCTTCGAAAAAATCATAATTGAGTGCCTTTCCAAAGCGGAGTCGAAAGACTTCGAGATCTGGATGAGCTTCGACGAAGGCTGTGTTTTGATGTAGCAGTATCATTTATGGGTGTTTAGTTGAGATCGAATGAGAAATGAGAAAGTATAGGAGAAGACAAGACGGACCAGCTCCATCTGCTTTTATGGCCCGCATAGAATCCAAGATCATTGTCGATTTACCTGTCCCCTGATTTTTGCAAGCACAACGTTAGCTGAGGTGAGCCTTCTTCATGTGTGAATTGAGAAAATATCGGACGTTGAAGAGCAAACCTTAGGTCCGCTGATCAAGTAGTATTTTCCAGACTCCTTGCCGCTAACAATTCGATCAACCAAGGCCTGCTCGAACCTAACGATATGGTCTGGTCTTTCTTCTTTGGCATCGAGATCTTTTGAATCGGGATCTAAACCAGCTTTCTCGAGCTGCCGTCTCTTCTTTCGCTTACTTTGGAGCGAGCTCGTGTCTTGTGAGAGCTCTAAAGCGGGATCATATCCTGGCGCGAAAGCTTTTTCCATCCGGTAGAGAACGATGAACTTTAAGATTATCGGAAAAAGAAAACAGAATCAAGATCAGAGAGCAACCAGAGAGTTGATCAAAAGTAGAACAACTTGGCTTTTGCAAGAGATCCCTCACCTTATACCACTCAAGATACGCCATTCCGCTTCCGAATACTAAAAACAGGCCAACGCATGTCGTCAGCGCAGCATCTAGCATGGGTGAGCTTGTGAAAGACGGGAAGAAGCCTCCTTTCCTAGAGTTGTCGTGAGATTTTTGCGATTCTCTTTTAGGGGATTCATCTGGTCCAAGATCGGGAAAGTTAAGGCCTGGAGATGGACCGGGGGTAAATGGAGATGACGCGTAAAACCTGGTCGAGATGGATGTCAGACGGTCGAGAGTTGAGAATCGTACTTGGGTGGTCGGGATGGGTCGACTGAGACACAGAAGCTTTCCAACAGGCAAAGCTCGAGGCCGAATCAGCTTGGAGGAGAGGCTCATAGGGGACAACGATGACAAAAATCGATCGAAGAAATCACTTTTCTCCTTTGAGCGAGATCAAGATGGAGATGGACGAAAGGGTAATGTTGATATGTGACCAACAAAGGTCAAATCAATGTCGAGTCGTTTGCTATCTTTCCATTCTCGAGGTATTCTTTCAATGTCTTTGTTTCAGGAGTCAAACTCTTCATCATCGTCTCCAGCGTTTATACAAGATTCATCTCTCTCTCCATCTTTACATGACTAACGAAACAGTTTTACATGAGCGCACACGGGTAATGAAAAACTGTCGCCTGATGAGGCTGTGTGCTTGTGAAAGTTAGTCAGAAGAGATCCATCAAAACACTATAACAAATTAAAGAATCGTCGGCATTTGTTTTGACAAAGGATACAGATGGAGAGAGAGAGACTGACCGACGTATCTGTTCACCTCTTTGTTACATGTGGTGTTCAAGCCATGGCCTCAATGTTATGAACGGTTTGGGATACAACCTTACCGGCTTAACCCTAGAAAATCATACGAGTTTCTTTCTTTCGTTTTAAAGACCAATTCTTTCATTCCTGCCAAGAGCATCCTTGCGTTGACGTTCAGCCTGTTGAAAGTCTTCGACTGAGGTATCGTTCCTCGCTAGGGAATCCGAGGACGTATGACCGTTGGAAGGAGATCCATGCAGTCCTGTAAGGGCAGCCTGGTCATCTCGGAGTTTTTGAAAAAAAAACTCGACATCTGCCTGGTCTTTTGAACTGATAGGAAGACCTGTGGGTTCTCTTCTGATCATGTTTGAACTGGGGTTTTGTGTATGTGTAGATGTAGATGTGTACGTTGATGAATGTATGCTGATGGATGTATGCGGCCAAGGCAGGAGAATATGTATTAGGAAATTATCTTTGAACTCAATAGAATAAAATCGAAGATATCGTAATCATTTTTTCTGTCCGCTTTGTTTTCATTTTCCTTTTTTTTGCGTACGTCCTTCATTCCTATCAACCCACAACTCGCCTTCTTCCATCCTTATTCTTTTTTTTTGTCTCTTCTGTTTCATTCTCTTTTGGCTAGTCAATCCATCTCTCTAAGCTCGCTTGTTCGTGAGACCCTCGGGCTCGATTTGTCTTGAGGCTGGCCTCTATTTTTCTACAATCGACCATGTCCACCAAGTTTCAAGATGCACACATGTACTCTCCTAACTCAGCTGTGTTTGCCCATCATTCGTCTGACGACGATGGTGACCATGCCGTCTTTTGTTTTTGTGGTAACGAGGTAGAGCCTGATGAAGAAGGAGACATTGGGATTTATTGTTCCACAGGTGTGTATTTTTTTCCCTTCCTATCCTGAGATGAAGTTTTGACCCCGGATACACACAGCATACACAGAGAAGTCTCACGACTTCTCTGTGTCTTGCCTTCATCGTTTACTCGGATATTGATTCTATCTGTTTGCTGAATCACCATCGGGCTTATATTCTACAGCCTGTGCTAGAAAAGATGCTCTTCAAGCACTCTCCTCCAATTACGATCAAACCTCCTTGCCTTCGTCGAACTCAGTCCCTCCGGGATCATCCTCTTATTTTGAATCAACGCGTCCGCCGGTTCCATCGACTTCGTGTCCAAATTCACTTGCATCTAATCCACTAGGACGACCATTCTTCCATCAGGCATTTTCTGAGAATAACATGCCTGGTCTATCTCCCGCACTGAGTTCGGCATCATCAATGTCTTCGTCGACCTTGTCTGAGGGAATGTCCTCGCATTATCGTCGGATGGAAAAGGAGCGGGTTGCCCTCCAACGCCAAAGAAAGAAAGAACGCGACGAGGCCGAACAGGCCGCTGCTCATACCGCTGCCATGGAGATTCTTCAAAAACAACGGCGGATTCGACAGCAACGAGCAGAGTATCATCAACGATCAGCATCTTCTTTGACCTCTGCATCATCAAAATCTTCGTCCCCCTACACATGTTCTATCACCACCGTTAATAATAACAACAATCCCGCTCTTCCGCCATGCGCTCCTTTGTCCAGAAACAATACAGCCTCTTCTACATCTTCCACCCAAAGTCGATACATATCGACTCATCCGTCTCGGGCAAAAACTCCAGATCTCGTTCATCATGGTCGAAACGAGTCTCTGGGGTCCAACACGTCGTCCATCTCGTCCGCCGCGAGCGTCGCCTGGGGATGGGGTTCTCGACCCGGTTGGGGATCGCAATCGAGAGAAGACGGGGAAGAAGACATGGATCATCCTAATCTCATTCGAGAGGAGGACGAAGAGTTAGAAGACGATGGCCTCCCTGACGAACATCATCAACTTCAACTCAACCTCGTCGATCTCAAGCCTAAGGAGAGCCAAATGAAGCGTTCTAAAGCCAATCTGTCGATTGTGAACACTCTTGATCAGGCCGAATCCCAACAGAATGATCGGGGAGGACTTAGAATGGGAGCTTTGTTAGACGATATTCTTGATATGGAACGTGGGTTTACCGTCGGTGGGCTGGGTAGCCCTCGATCTAATGTCAATGGTCAATTTGATGCGCCATCATCACCTTATGCTCAAGGAATATCACCCAGACATCCTATCAACGGCTCCTCGACACCTCGAACGCATACGCATTCTTCCCGTACTGAACGACCAATGCTTTCAACACCCACAATTGATGCTGATGTACCAAAACCAGTGGCTGTGCCTTCCCAGCCCTTATCAACTTCGGCCTCGACTCAGACCTTGCGTACTCCCGATCAACAAATCGGACCTGCGTCGAAAACTGGTTCGCCTCATCTGGTAGGTAGGACTCAGGGAAAGTTGAAGAGGCCATTTGTCTCGACCCCACCCTCGTCTCCTCATTTGGCAGTTCAAACCAAGTCTTATGTCTCTCGGGGTCAACATCTCGCTTCTTCTTTGTCATCGTCGTCAATGGCACCTTCTACCTCAGCTGAATCAAACCTTGCATCGGGGTATCTGACCAACACCCCTCCAAGCTCTAAATCATGTTCAATCTCAAGAGCTTTGAATTCGAGACCCTATCCTAGATTACCCAGCGCTCCAGTTTCTAGACCTAGACGGACGACACTCTCCACCAATCAGCATGCTCATCATCTCGGTCCAGCCCATAGACGATCGGCATCCACCCCGTTCAACATCTCTGTCTCTCGACCTTCCACTTTCACTTCAACTTCGTCCTTATCTCCATCACATGCACTGTCCCCTGGAGCGGGATCCAACTCGAATAAAAAACCCAAACACCGAAGGTCGTTCTCAGCTAACGAAGCTTTAGGTACAGCTGGCTGGCTTGAAGATTCATCATCAGTCGCTTCACCTCTGCCACCGTTGCCGGTGATCTATTCTCGGCCAAGAACATTAGTCTACTCTCCCGAGGATCCAATGGGAGACCAAACTGTTGTTAACTCTTGGTCTCCTTCTCAGTCACCGCCCAAAGCAGGCGGATTAAAACTTGGTTGGGAACTTCCTCTAGGTCCTCCTCCGCCTCTCGATCGGGAGTCAGACGTCAGAAATTCAAGATCGACGATTCAACCTTCGGAATCGATGACGTCTTCCTTATCTGGAGATGAGGGCTTGAACTTGGCGCCTCCGCTGATGTTGGGATCCGACCAAGAATCAAGTGTGTTTATGGGTATTGATGAAGGTCGACAAAGAGGGAATCCGAATGTAGGGAAAGGAGTAGGAGAGGGTGTGTCGGCCTGGACGCGCAGTGGGGAGAGGTTAAGAGCGGTTCTAGGCTGGGGGGACAGAGATGGGATGAGTTCGCCGAATTATTAGCGCTGATGCAGATGGAACAGGTTTCCATCTTCATGATCCTATCTCTTTCTTTCCCTCTATTGTTTTGTTTTCCTTTTCTTTCAACCACTGTTTCATCAATCGAATTTGACTCTTTCCCTTCGCCTATTTATCCCTTCTCTGTATATCGGTCTGTCTTACTCACTTCAATCTAAATCATATCTTTCGATACTTTCTATTTTTCAAAACATCATTTTTTCTTTTAGGTCTTTTCAATCTCTTATCGTATCCATAGTTCTCTTTTTCAACTTTTTCATCTTCACGCCCTTCTCGTCAATACTTGCTCCTCTCTCGTATAGCCCAGATGGATTTTCAATCTCGACCGGTTTGCTTATCTTGGATATTTTTGTAGTTTCGTCTCGTCGATCTAAAAAAAATTACATCAGTATGTCTCTGATCACCCTGCAGTGTCTTTTCAAGTACTCCAACAAAAAGGTAGATGTCAAAAGTCACTTATTTTGAAGGGAAAAAAATGAATACGATTGCGACCTCGGATCTACATAGATTTTCTTCTCTCCACTTCTTGAACACATACACCTCTATTTTGTGTTTCCGGTTTAGTTTTTGCATTTCGAGTCTCGGCTTACAGACTAGAAGATCGGAGCAAGACGACTGTCGTATGTAGGTTTTTCTTGATTATCGCGAGCATTTGGAGATTCGCCCCTTCTGCTTCAATATCGTTTCATCTTCCTTATCTGCTCATCATTATACATCCGAAGAGCGAACTGGTGATTCAAAACTTCGTAGTTTGCAAACTCAACTCAGTTCTGAACACTTTCGTCTTCTGAAAGATTCCGTTGTTTAAATTTGAAGGAATTCCAGATTGGATGTGATACTCGACTCATCAATCACTCAAAGAGAATACAACGAATCGTTGGTTATTTTTATGTTTCCTGAATCGATATGTGACCACGCCCATGACTTCTTCATGATGAATCGCTTGCATGTACAGAAGGTGGTTCTGATTCTTTCTTTTTGTCTAGACATCTACTCAAGTAAGTTTTTGCGGTCTTTGAAGAGATTCAATTTACCAGTCAACATCAGTGGGAACAGACAGCGCCATGAATATGAAGAGATCAGTCTGAAATCGAGAAACACATACATTGCCAGAGAGTGGCTCCTAAAGATCACCACGCACATCCATCTCCCCATTCAAGCCTTCTGGACTTCTTCAATTCTTTCTTCAATAAGCTGGATCAACGTCTTCAGTCCTTTCAACACGCCTAAATCTGGTCCCTCTCCTAATGTTAATTTTGAATGAGCGAAATCAATCATCTTGACTTTGACTGAAGGTGGTGGTCCTATCCTTTCTTTGCTCTCGTCTGGAGCTACTGCGACCTCACTTGGTTCTATGCCTTCTGTTGCCGATGCAGTGGGTGGTACTATAGATGATGATGACGACGACGACGACGACGACGACGAGATTGAGTCATCCTCAAACCAACCTCCTTCGGAAGAACCTTCCCCTCCTTCATGATCTAATGCTTCTTGAAGAACCGTCTGGTCCGCTTCATATACTATCAGAATACTGCTCCCTATGAATCTAGCTTCCGTCTCGAGAAGGATCGAGTGAATAGTTGTCAAATCTAGATGGATGTTCTGGAGGACTTGAAGAAGAAGGGATGGAGAGAGACCAGATATTGATGTCGAAGAGCTGAGAGGGAAAAACCGAGCGATGCCAGAAGGGAGTGTGTCAGGAGTCAGAGCTTTGCCAAAAGCTTTATCGGTCTTGATCGATGTTTGGGTGGAAGGGTCCCAATTCTATCAAATAGGACAATTTCAACTTTAGTCCCTTCAAAAAGAACATGAGAAATTAGAAATAGATACGAACTGAAAACCCAACGAGTCGAATCCCACACGGCCCACTTGTTGTATCGCGAGCCGCTTTCTCCATGCGAGCCTTCTTCTCTGGTAACGCATATTCGTCATACAGTACAGTGCCCAGCTTGACGTCCATAACGGACGGATGAGTGAACGTTTGAGTGAGATTTGTCAATACAACACTCTACAGGAGTGCACCCAGGTAAACAACTCAGTCAGTACGACGGGACACATCGAAATAATAAAGAACAAACACAAACCTCGGTCGATTGAACAGTCTTGGCAGCTGCCTTGCTTGCTCCTTCTTCAGTAGCGAGCGCCTGTTGCTGTCCTAACTCGGTTTGTTTATCGGCATCATTACTTGCAGCGCTCCTATCAACTAAAGACTTCTCTTCTTGTTTTTCCTGAAGGACATCTGCTCCCAATCGAAGTGTACCTAAAAATTCTGGAGTAAACCACCGTAATTTTGAAAGCTCTGGCTGGGTTGTAAGGGCTTGGTAAAAATCAACTTCTTGTCGGTTTGTCGGTTTGAACAAAAGCGAATTGTCCGGAGAGAATTGAAGAGTTAAATGTCCTCCGACTTGTGACATCTTCTGTGTGTGTATTGAGTATATTGATCTATCAGAACAGCGAAAAAGCAAAGAGAGATGGTGGTCGTTATTGCCGCTATGGCCATGATTAAACATATGAGATGGAGCTGTGGTCCGACAATGAAGATTGTTACGTAAGCGTCAGCTAACGCGTAGAGGGAATCTCGTCCTCTTCGACCAGAGCCATCGTTGATCCCATCAAACATCATCACCAACATCAACCATCATTGGCACTCGTCATGGGAATCAACTATATGCTCCTAGTTTCCCGTCAGGGGAAGGTTCGTTTGGCAAAGTGGTATCAAACTCTGCCTACAAAATCTAAAAACAAGATCGTCAAGGACGTCACCCAACTTGTGCTCGCAAGGCGAACAAGGATGTGCAACTTTTTGGAATACAAAGGTTTGTATTTCTGTCCATTGATGTGGGACTTTTTCGTTGTCTATAATGTTCAGAAGTTGTTGTAGTAAGCCTTGATGCTCGGTACTTACCCTTGTTTGTCTAATGAATCTCTGTGGCTTACGTTTAGGTGATAAGGTAGTCTACAGACGATATGCCTCCCTATTCTTCATCGCCGGGATCTCGTCGGGCGACAATGAGTTGGTGACGCTAGAGATTATTCATCGTTATGTAGAAGTTCTTGACAGATACTTTGGAAATGTAAGTCGTTCTATATCTTCTCTCAAATAGTGTGGTTTGAGAAGGGATCGGCATATCAGAAGCAGATGGATAGGGTCCCATGGGCCCGAGAGATGTTGTCAGCACGAGATCTTTTCAGCTTTACCTCTCATCTTTGCTCTGATTATCCTGGTCACATACAACTACCAGCCGCCTTATCTGACTCGCAAGAATCCTCTTGAATCAACTTTTTTCGGTCTTGTTGACTGACACATGAATGAACAATTCAAAACAACCATCCTAGGTCTGCGAGTTGGATCTCATCTTCAACTTCCAGAAGGCTTACGCCGTGAGTTCTCTCACATTTAGGCTCTTTCTGTTCTTTCCCATCAAACACATTCTTTTGTAGATCCAGACACTGAACAAATTATTCACACGTATCTGTTATCATGGGTAGATCTTGGATGAGCTTATCATCGCTGGTGAAATTCAAGAGAGTTCGAAGAAGAGCGTGCTCAGAGTTGTGCGTTTCTACCTTTCCAATTTGCTTCCATTTCTTTCTGTCCACTTAACTAACATGCGTTTGCTCATACCAATTTTTTGGAAAACCAGGTCGCTCAATCGGACACGATGGAAGAAGCCGAAAACACGTAGGTTTCTTGCTGTGTCTCGATTCATCAGTGATTCTGACTGACTGATTCAATCATTGTTATATATGTATCTATTGTGAAAACTTCAACAGGGAAGACTCTTTGGCAAGATTTGGTTCCCTAAAAGGATAGATAGGTCATCTCGAGTGTTTTTTCTTCCTCTTCCGCCATCCTATCTGGTCTCTATGTCCTCTAGAAATACCCCGGGACGCACTCAAGCGCATACATCGAACTCGTTTTTCCTTTGTTACTATTTTAAATTCCTGACGTGCCCTTCGATCTTTTTCACTTATAAATATGTAAAAATACCATCCTTACTTTGATTTCTTCCTTCTAGAGCCATTGAAAGAGACCAGAAATACCTGAATTGTTATCAAGGGATATCATGTCATGTCATGTGGTTATTTTGTCTCCCGACTACCTTGTTCTGTTCGTTTTCGTTGAGATTCCAACTCAATCTCAAGCTCGAACTCATCAACATGCTTAGAGGGCGCCCTGCTAGCATTTATCTTTTGAACGCTTCCTCCATTCCCAATCACACCTATACCTAAGCCTCCGCCAACAACAGGTCCGCTCGGACCTGGCGAAACGACGAGTGGACCTCCGGAAGGAAGGACGAGAGTTGATGGCCGTGAAGAACGAAATTCATTCTGTCTGTACGTCTTGCTCGTCCTTTGGATAGGCGCGCTTGCCATCCCCCCTACTACCGGTGCTATCGACGTTGTCGTCGTCGTTACTGCTGGCGGGACCGATGTTGCTGAGACCGTCGTTGCCGTCGGTGTCACTGATGTGATGGACGAGAAGGATCCAGGGTTTGTGACCGATGTTGTTTGAGAAGTAGGGTCGATTGCTGTATCAGATTTGGAGGAAGGAGAAGTAAACATCCATTCAAGGATCGAGGTTGAGGATACCTGGCCGACAGGTGTTGTAAGAGCATCAACTCCTTCTTCTTGTGACAAAGATGGTGATAAGGACGACGGTGAAAAATCGAGTATTTTTGTAGAAAGAGAGGGAAAGCGCCGAAGTTTCTCGTGAAAGGATTGTGTGGATGGCGAGGTCGAGGTAAGGACAAGGACAAGAAACGTCAACTGTGTTGAATTTTCAAGAAGAATTCGATCCCAAACTTCCCATCCAGTCGATGGATTTAGAGTGGGGACGGACGAAGAAAGAGAAGGAGGATCAGGGATCAACCCTCCGATTACTTTTCCTACGATATCTCTTGCATTTTGGTCTTTGACGCCAAGTGCATAGTTGATGATCGTCCGAATGACGAGCGTCAACCTCTCCTCTTCATCTACATAAGTCTTGTCACTTCCATCCTCATGCAAATGAGAGAGGAAGGTCAACCGATCTAACACGCCTAACGAGGTGGTCTTTGATAGATTCAGCCCTCCCTTGAGCTGGTCAACCTCTGAATTTGTCAAATCCACCTCTCCTCTTTTGGTTGTCAAGTAACTCAAAAAAAGTTCGGTTCGAACGAACGTTGATATTGCATCCCACGTCACTCTGACGATGGTTGAATTCATCGTTTTTGTTTCTATTGGATGTTCGATTTCTGGTCGACCAGACACTGAAGCAGAGAACTGGAGATGAGGTAATGGGGGGAGATCGTGGATGATGACATTGAGGAAACATCTTATCAGACTTAACAGCCTTGCTGCCAACTCTCCCAATGCTCCCAAAATACCTACTTCTTCGCCCGCAACTTTCGCGCTCGAGCCTCGATATGTAGAATGATTAAGTCGGATGAAAGGAGGTGTCCGAATGAGATTTTCTATACCGTTCCAGAAGCAGGTCTTCAAATCTTCGTGAACTTCGACCGCTAGTCCAAGATAAAACATCCAAAATAGCCTGCTTGAGAGTCTATCCGACGATATTCGCCTTTTATTAAACTTAGGGAATGACCGAAGAGTGTGCAAGAGGTAGAGATGGGTCTGATAGATAGTGAGCGGGTCGAGAGAGGAAGAGATTGATTGAGCAGAACGGATACACCGGGAGAGCAGATGCTCAAATGAGATATCCGACATAGCATATTCTGTGCAGTCAATCACTGTATGAAGTCTTTTGGCCGACGTTGATGCGATAAATCTTTTCCTCGACGAAGACGATGATGATGATGGCGATGGTGATGGTAGTGTTAGCGGAAGAAGAGAAGAGGCGAGGAGACGAAGGTGTAGTAAATTAAATATACAAGGTGAGGTCGAGACAACCGGACTGATAAGCAGTTTATTCACAATGTGCCGAGCCGTTGAACTCGAGGACAGCTCAGAGGTTGAGAGGCGTAAAAGAGCAGAGAACGTAGATGTTTGGGTGAGAAGATGTGTATATATCTGAATTAACAAGAAGTGTATCACATAAAGAATTATTTAGTAATTCGTTCTGCAAATACAAACAAACAAATACAAAGTGATTAACGTGAGACAATGATGACTAACGTGTTCCCACTCTTTTCGATCCATCCAGCGGACCAACCAACCCAATTCGATATCCATCTCTTCGTATTCTTCTCCCTCTTTTGATAAGCTTAATCTGGAACACACCGAGCCCATACTGAGGTAACTTTCTATGAACAGAAACAATCCATTCGGTGTAATCTCTCCTTCAACTTGTCGTCTCAGACGGCTCGTTCTGTCGATGTCACAGAGCGCGCCAGTTTGAAGAAGATCTTGGGAAAGAGATACCATGGTGGCTTGATCTGCAGGGGAAACGGCTCGACCAAAACCTTGGTTATGAAGGATTTCGCGCCAGGATGAGAGATCGTAAAATAATTTGTAGCATGATGGATCGAGGTTGGGTGTGATTGTGAACGCGCTGATGAGCGTGTCAGAAATACACGGTATCTGTATCAAATCAATCCATATTCGGGCAGAAACGGCGAGGGCTTCATCCCAGTGCGCGAGAGTCGACCAAGTTAAAAGTTGAAATACCGCATGAATGAGTACGTCCACATGTAAAGAGGTGAAGAAAGGTTGAAGTCCAGGAGAAGAGGTGGGTTGATGATTTGAAAACCCCAACACTTCAAGAAAGTGGATCAGGTTGAGGACGATGAGTTCGATGCACACCTCGGATGGCATAGAGGATGTTGGCGTGGAGGAAGTGTATTTCGATGAATGATCGGACTTGTCTTGACTGTGTAGAGCTAGTTCTTTTTCTAAGGACTCTGTCAGATGAACAAGGTTTTCGAGGATTTCATCCAGTCTTTGCTGAAGAGGATGAACAATTGTTTCTTCTGACATTGGATCATCGAATAGCGATTTCTCCTCGTTCTGGCCGTCATCCTCGATGCCTCTGCTTGTGACATTGTCTAGATGATTGGGTCGAGCGCTCGTGATGGAATGAAGAACATTCTCAAATGATTCACTCGGTAGGTGCAACCGAGGTTGAGCCGAACTGTTGCGTAAATATGCTTCCCAGCCGGCCGTTGACGACTCGTCATAATCCGAGATCGCTGATGAAGTAGTCGCGGGATAACCATACAGAGAGAGAGTTATAATTGGAAACGGGCATCGAAGAATGACCAACGTAGTTGAGACCTGCGAACAGCAGAAGAAAAAACGATGTTAAGCAAAAATGATCCATTATGAAGTGAGTAAGAAGTTGGAAAGAGTACATACATCCAAAGGCATCCCAATCTCAAACTGCTGGATCGCCAGGAGCGAGGGCGAGCAGATGTGTGACGGCGCTTTGTCCGGGATGCTTAGATAAGGATTGTAACTCAGAGTGGACTTGTGAAGAGAGTTGGGTCTCCAACCTTTAGGTGCTTTGGTAGGTGTGCTTGACGATGTTGATGCCGTGACTAATTTCACCGACGGCGTTGAGGGATACCGAGCATTAAATAGCAATTCAATCTCTGCCGGTTTAGTTGGGGTCTGTCTGAAAATAATCATGGAAGTAGGGTCAATTCTATATTACTGATTTGATCCAGAGCTGACAGCGTGTGTTCCATAGACTCTGACGGACACATTCAAGGTATCAAAGGCTTACCCATTGTCTGCATTTGAATTGGATTTGTGGTAGTAGAACGGCTGTAGGCCGAGAGGAGTGATGACGATCGAATCGAGTGATGCTGACTTTGGAATTCGAACGACAGCGAGAAACGAGTCAGGTTCTGATGGGTATGTGATAACGTTTGAGTGAAAGAGTAGGCTGGGTGCCATGAGGCTTGGCAGAGGTATATGAACAAGAGATAGCAGGAGAAGACAGATGACAACAGAGAGGAAAAGGAGGAAATCGAAAAAGAAGGTGATGCAGAAACGCTAAATGGAAATTATCAGAACATTAATCCCCGCGAGGAAAGTCTTCCAGTTGATCATTCAGCTAGAAAGTATCGAACATTCATTGATGTTCACTCTCTTGCCTTTCTTTTCTTTCTATTCTTTTTCTTTTCCTCAGGATTATACATAACACATGTTGTTTCAAATGATGTGCGCACAAGAGAGAGCTAGAGAATTGCACATGGCTTGGTAGAGATCATTATAATACAGTTATATACTCAAACCATCTCACATCTCATACTATAGCTTCATCCGCCTATCAAAGAAACCTAAGCCAATTGGAAATACGCTTCATTCGCTTCTTTAATTTCGTCTAACAAGAGCTGACCTTTTGGCTCCCATCCAAAAGTCTGCTTTGTCCAAGCCGTACTGAAGTCTTGGTCTATCTGCAAGAGTACACCGAGCATACCAAGGTTGAGCTCGTTGATTTTGTCCTTTGTGACCGGTCCGATCTTCATGTTTGTCTTCTTCCCCAAACCTTCAGCGATGGCCTTGACCTCGGGGAATTCTTGAACAACATGAATGACCGCTCCTGGCTTGGCCGTTTCCAGAGCGAGCACGTAGAGTAGACCGGCGTCGTCGGCGTTGCAGGCAGACCAGCGGATGCCTTCGACGTAAGGCAGGAACCCAATCTGTTGGCCCGCTTGAAGCATCAGAGCTTCAAACAGATGGATCTTATTTGCGCTATGTGTGTTCATCGCCAGACGGGCAGAGATTGATCTGATTCCACGATCCTTGTAGGCCAAAACAGCTTTTTCGGTTTTCGCCCGCACTCCAAATCGTTCAGAGCTTGGAGAGTGTTCGTCTTGTCCGGATTCAACTCCCGCCGTGCCGTTACAGAAGATCAAAGCCTTGCCCGATCCTTCGAGCTCGTTCGCGAAGACATCAAGGATTACTTGTTCATCTAATTGTTCGGCACTAAAGTCCTTGGACTTGTGGTTTAGTGCACAGTGGACAACCCCGTCACTTTCCCTGGCGTATTTTTTGAGAAGCTCTCTGTCGGCAATATCTCCTATCACAGCAACTGCTCCGAGCGCCTCGATCTTGTGGGCAGACTCGGAAGATCTGACGAGACCGGTGGCGGTATGGCCTCGAGCGATGAGATGAGTGATGGTATGAGAGCCGATATTGCCGGCTGCGCCAGTGATGAAGACTTTCATGGTAAATGCAGAGCTGCGTGTTCTGAGCAAGGGTGATCGACTTGAGAAGGACTATGGTAGTGTCGATTGGATATGATCTATCTACCCTCAGCATCCTGAGTTGGATTGTCATTATATACTGTGGACAGTTCGGATGTTCTGTGAATCATATTTCTGACCGGAGATATCTGATATAAAAATACTACACTTCCTGGTGGATGATGTAAGTCGATGACCGAGCCCGAAGCCGACTTCTTTTTTTATGAGTTGGATTTCCATGTTTCGGCGAATGCGATCGGGCTGAGTGAGTGAGTAAGAGGGTAATTCAGTGCGAGGCCGAGAGATCAAATTGCTAAAAGGAATATCAAAATAGAAAGTGGAGGGAGGGAAGAGGGAGATGGTGGTGGATGCTGAGACGGAGAGATGATTGGCATGAACTTGTCCGACCGAGTACGACACCATGCGACCCTTACTAATTGCTCGTCCAAGGCATCCAACGTTCTTTCAGTAATAAAGAAAGACCGAACAATCAATGAATGTATGTCATAGGATACAACACCTCTTGAGTGTCTTGCCTTTCTTCTTCCTTGACTGTTCCATCTCATAGACGTCGCCCTCATCCGAGTCTCAGGTATCAAGAGTTTACATAAACATAAAATAAATATAACCGGGGTTAGAGTAGGACAATCTTCTTGCATCAAATATACATCCTTGGATACCTGAAAGTTGCTTCTTTTTCTTCGTCTTCTTCTTCTTCTTCTCACAAGACTCAACTTGACTTCTTTTCCGTCTATAGAGAGATCATCTGGATGAGTTTCTGGCATGAAGATGTCATCGATCATCAAAGGAAGCTTCTGCAGTGGTGTATTGTAGTCGAACTTGACTCTTTCTGCGCGGTTTGGAGAGTTTTGATATTTTGCTCGCTCAATTCTATATTGTATACGTATTTTTTACGATGTATATTCGAGGTGATCTAAACTTGCAACCATATTTTTTTCGCGTACTGTTCGAATGGAGATACTCTGATAACACGCTGAAAGACTACAATCAGAAAAAATAATGATGTCATCTACAGTCGGATTCGTCTAAATAGGATAGAAGAATGCCAATCCGGAATAGAAGTCAGTATCCACCTATATGCCTTGAGTGGATTGAGGTGAATACAACATATGGAGGACGAACCACCAGAAACGCTTTCAAACTAGTCTGGTTGACGTCTGGTCGAAGATCCTCAACATCCCACTGACTAAATGGTCTTGTGAGTTTCTTTCCCTTTTCAAACACCTTCTTAAGATATACGAGACGAAGCGAAATCATAATGTTCTTCGCGTGTCAGCAGTTATCTAAACAAGCCGGATCTGATACCTAGTCTAACAGCAAATATCAACTATACATACGCTTGATACTCGCTTTTGCACTTATTAGGTCCTTTGGGACTCCCTCCGCTCTTGTCCTCGCTGATGGTTAAAATATTCGTCATGACTACCCAAGACTATGAGGAGCTCAGATTCATTCGCCTGCTATCCATGTCCTTCTGTTTAGCTAGTTCTTGAATGAGCGTCAGATCATACTTTGCAAGATACTTGATGGCCCGGTTTTCCCAACGGTGAAGATAGCATGACCCATGCTTGACCAATATTTATGTTTTAGAGTTCTCGCCGAGGTAGATAGTTTGAATCAACGTAGATTTCTGCCTATATACAATGTTTCATACGTCAGTAAGCAGTTCTAGTTTACTAGATCTGACTATGATACATACGTTTCTCTAGGGAAAGTTTGTCTTGCTTACAAAGGTGGATCTAGAGTTGTCTTTGGAGGAGTAGAGGTTCAACAGAAATTCAAAAAAAATTGATTTCAAAAAAGGCGATGGAAGCGCTCTTTGATGAGAAGAAACTCGAGTACAAAGTTGAAACAGAAATAAGGTGCAATCAATGATAGGATGGCCAGAATTGACCGGTCCATCGCGAGGAAATGATGGTTAGAGAGATCGAGACCGAAACTCCTCTGGACATACAGTCCATCTATGCTTCATCTGGTTGTTTATCTGTTGAACAAGTCCCCATACATCTAACATTTGGGACACGATACGCATCTAGATGGCGACGAAAGATGATTTCTTGAGGATGGATGATTCGAAAGAACGAGGCGCGAACAGATAAGATAAGATCAATCTGAACTGCTTATACAGTGATATATGAAACATATATGAAAATTCACTGTTTACAGATAAGTCTTCTTCCTTTCTCGTTAACCCTTCCATAGTGTCGTTTACTTTGTAGAGTTTAAACACCTTCCTTACCTTTTCTTGGATTCGACGGTCTATCACAGGATACACAAGACCTCATCAGTTCGGTCTTGCTCTCAATCAATCAATTAATCTGCTATCAACATAACTATCTTTCTTCCGTTCTCTTCCTCGCATGCGTCGAGACGTCAGAGTACTCTTCGTAGGGGATGGTAAGTGTGCCGTTCCGTTCCGTTCTTCTCGTGATTCTTCATTCGTCACTCACAGAGTTGTTTGTGTTTATGTTTGCAACGTATGATGTCTCAAAAATTCGGTATCGATCAATTCATTGACCTTTGGTTCTTGTAATACTATTTATCCATCGTCGAATTCTTCTAGAGGGTGTCGGGAAATCGACCATCATCACCTCTGTAAGATATTATTTCTTGACCGCAAATGACCGACAAGCTCTTTCGGCTCTTTCAACCTTCTCAACAAAGTTGATTCGGGTCGAACTAACAACCTTCGTTCATTTTCTCTTCATCAGTTTATCAAAGGAAACTATATAGAACACGTAAGATCTTTACCCTAGGCTTCCATTTCTTCATTCTTTCTATCTTGCTATAGGAAACTCCTTTCTGGAAATATAAGATTCCTTCCGTCTGCCGGAAGCGCTTGATCACCTTTCTTCCGACGTGTCTTTCATTCGAAACTCACCTTGATACTTGATGCTCATTCTCTCTAACTCATGCTGTTAGGTCCAACGAGTCTTACCTGAAGTAACTATCCCAGACTGTCTCGATAGTGTTACGGCTACTATTGTCGATTCGTCCGGTTCGTTTCTAAATTATGGTCCTTCCCTCCGTCAAGTTCATCTGTTGATCCAACTCTTTGATACTCTTTGGCTCTCCTCTCTTCAAAATAGCTCATCCCGCAGATCGGACACATCTCGATATCGAACTTCGAAAGGCACATGTGATTGTGATCGTGTACAGCATAGATCATTCGAGCTCTTTTGATCGGTTGGGCGCCTGGTGGTTACCCTACATCCGAGCACAGGGTGTGAACGTGCGTCATCAACAAACCAGTCTCCCTCTGAATTCTCTTTGCTCTTCCGAAAGCTCGTACTTATTCGATCGTGACCCACTCTTTATTTTCTTGAAACTAGGTACCGGTTGTCATCTGTGGAAATAAGATAGATCTTAGAGGCGGAGAGATCACAAACCAAGAGCTAGAGAGAGAGATTGCCCCGTTAATGAACGAGTTCAAGGTACAAGAAACCCCTTTTCTTTTTTTTTCTTGAGCGCCAGACAGACGTCTTATCGGATCCATTCCTACATCCCATTTCTGATCTCTACATAGGAGGTCGAGACCTGCGTCGAATGTTCATCTAGGGTTCAGCTCAACATGGCAGAAGTCATCTTCTTCGCCTTGAAAGCGGTATGCTACCCACTGGCACCGTTGTACGATTCTCGTGAACATGTTCGTTTCCTTCTTTTTCTTATCCGATCACCCGATGACAAGATCATGGGAAACAAATACTGTTCCTGGTATTAATCACTTTCTTATGCTTCCAAAATCCCTTGTCTGGCAGACGTTGAAGCCAAAATGCGTGGACGCGTTGAGAAGGATCTTTAAATTATGTGACGTCAACAAGGATGGGATCCTGGATCCAAATGAGCTGAACGATTTTCAGGTGCGCGCTAGCTTCTGTTTGTCCACACCTCATATAGATCGAGGCTAGCTAAACCTCTCGCTTTTCGCTCTATCTTGTTCTCCTTTCCTCAGCGAAAATGTTTTGGGACGCCTCTCCAATCACAAGAGATTGACTCGCTCCTTCGAATAATAAGTGAGCATGATCCACAGATGGTCGACTCCGGTGGAGTGACCGAGTCTGGGATTGTCTACTTTCACACCAGGTTCATTCAACAGGGCAGAGTAGACACAATGTGGACCGTTCTTTCGAGTTTTGGCTATGGTGAGGATTTGGATTTGAAGGAGGAGGTCCTAAGACCCAAGTTCGTCGCCTTGTCTCTCGTTTAACCTATCTTGATCACGGACGATCCTAAATGTCTGATATGAGACTTCTTTTACCGAAATTTTCTCTCTGTCTAGGTTCGATGTTCCTTTGGACTGCTCGGTTGAGCTGAGTCCGAGCGGGTATCAGTTCTTAACCGAAATATTTGAGATCTTTGACAAAGTGCGTTCTTCTCTACTTTTGATTGTACGGTCTCATGTTCTTGTTAGACATATCCTCATTGTTTCGATCTTTTATCGCTCTGTTCTCTTTCTAGGACCAAGACGGCGCACTGTCCGAACAGGAACTCTCAACGCTGTTCTCGACTTCTCCAGGAAATCCCTGGATGAGAACAGGATTCCCTGACACGACCGTTACTACTGGTGGGAAAGTCACTCTACAAGGCGTTCGTCTCATCTGACCTTTTTCCAATGTATTCTACAAAGGCAGAGGCTTACTGACTCGTTGATTTCGTGCTATTTTTTGATGATTCTAGTGGTTGGCCCAATGGAGTTTAACAACATTACTCGACCATCGACTTACCCTCTCCTACCTATGCTACCTTGGATACTCTTCCCTTCCATCATCAAAAGATTTGTCGACTACTACTGCTCTTCACCTGACCCGACCGAGACGTCAAGATCGGAAAGCAGGAAAAGTGACGAGAAACGTTTTCTTGGTGTATGTGTTGGGAGCGGCGGGTTCCGGAAAGACGAGCCTGCTCAGAGCGTTCGTCAACAAACGGTTTGAAGAGGAATGGGAGCCGACAAGTAGATCGCTGGGCGTAGTGAACGGGGTCGAAAGAGGAGGTCGAGAGAAGTATCTCGTGGTTCGTCCTTTAATCTCTTTTTTTTTCATATTTTTTCATATTTCTCTGGAAGACAGGGTTTGATCAAGCCATCCTTCGGAATCGGTTTCCCATAGCTTCAAGAGTTTGGATCAAAATATGAATCAGAAGTTCTTCGAAATGCAAAGAAACTCGAGTTGGCCGATGTGATTGTGTATGTGCACGATAGTAGTGACACCAATTCGTTTTCATACATCTCGAACCTTCGTGTTCGTCCCTTTCTTGTTTTTTTTTTTTTCTTTTTTTCTTCATTTCTTTCGGTCGAAAAAGGAAGAACAAGAAGAAAAAATGAACTGAATCTTTTTTCTTCTTTCTGGATCATCTGTCCTTAATTAACGGAAATAACAGCAACAACACAAACTTAATCATATTCCGTGCCTGTTTGTTGCTACGAAGTCAGATCTAGATCTCGCTCAACAGGTAAGTTATGATCTTGTCTGTTTTTTCATAAATAGAGGAGATTTATTGATACAGTTTCTTTTTGTTTGATTTTGAACGTGTAGCGTCATGAGGTTCAGCCGGATGTGTACTGCAAACGATTAGGATTACCGGTCCCTATCTCAGTGAGCGTGAAACAAGGCCAGACGGCTGATCTCTGGGTAAATCTATTCGTTTCTGTTCTCGTTGTTTCTCTTTGACTCAAGTGGCTAAAAGGTTTATAATTCTTATGGGTTTCAGAGCGCGATATGTAAAACGGCAATGAACCCGTACGTTACGTTTCCATTTCGTTTTCTCTGCTTGCTGTTCTTTTCAAAGTAAGATCAAAAACTTGCTAACGATCTAACACTTTATATTCAACACACGAAGACACTCGGCCATCCCGAAATCAACATCGTCCAGCTCGTTAACAATCCCTAGACTACCTGCCATCTTGACATCACTTGGCGTGCTCTCAGTTGGAACATATCTTGGATTAAGATGGTACAAGCTGATCGGCCATCCAAATTCGAACAGTGGACCGGGCAACTGGGTTGGGGTAATAGGCCGGTGGATCGGACTTGGTGTCAGTTTCGTCAGTGGGAGAGGAAGAGATCTTTGATCATGAACTTCTTCTTTCTTTTTTTTTCTTTTTCATAGTGCCTCGTGAGATGAAGAAGTACTTTGAAAGGCGCAAAAACAAAAACAAAAGATTGAAAATAGAAACAAAAAATGCAAGGAAGAGATACGTATGCTCGAACGTATGGAAAGTAGATAGACCATGGGGAAGAACGATCGATCAGAGAAGCGAGGAAACTCAAAGAATATTTTGCGGGTAATTTGCTATTTCTCGATTTTTTTGGCCAATCCGCTCCGGCCGGTTAGTTTCCCTTCCGTCCGCTCTCCTTCTTTCTCTTGATCGCGTATTCGTTCTGTTTCCACTGATCACAACAATCAAACACACAGATACACACACAGCTACAATCGCTCTTGAATAAGACAAGAGTGGTCTGAGATGAGCGTCGCTCGATCTTTCTTTACGACTGCTGCCCGCCCAGTCGGCCATGCTCTCCTCCCTAACGCAACTAATATTCCCGCATCATCTTCAGCTTTCTTCCGATCCCGGCCTTCTTGTTTCAGCTCTTGCAACCCGAGTTCCATCGTCAAAAGGTCATTGAGCACCCAGATCAACAACTCTTTTTCGGCGTCTTTGGTCAAGGCAAGGTTCAAAGCTGGACCGTTTAGTCCTTTGTTTAGACCGTTCTCGTCTTCTGTTAGGAGAAGCTCAACTGGTCAAATCCAATTGCAGGCCCAAACGCCGATCTTGACTCAAATCGAAGGGTCTCAATCCTCGTCCTCATCATCTTCGAACTCGCGTCCAAACATCTCAACTCCGGCTGTTGCTAGATGGCTTTATTTCATGTCCTTTCTGACCCTGAGTATTGTCGTCGTCGGTGGTCTGACGAGGTTGACAGAATCTGGATTGAGTATTACCGAATGGAAGCCCTTCAAAGGAAGCTTACCGCCATTGAGCCAAGCTGATTGGAAGGAGGAGTTTAGAAAGTACCAACTCAGTGAAGAGGGAATGATGTGTGTTTTTTTCTTCCTCTATCTTTTCTTTCGTTGTTTTGGAACAGAACAGAACGGTTAATCAACATCGTTGTGGTCTATTTTATCCTGTGCTGCTCAAGTATGAACGCCCAGATCAGTCTGAACGAGTTCAAGTTTATCTTCTTTATGGAATGGGCCCACCGGAATCTAGGTAGATTCCTAGGTGTCAGCTTTGTTCTTCCTGCTTTGTACTTTGCGGCTAGAGGAAGACTTGTTCGAAGAGACCAGCTTAAGGTGTTTGCTATGGCTCTCGGTATTGGTTTCCAGGTGAGTCGCTTTTTTCTTTCTTCCTCTCTCTCTCTCTCTCGCGCTCATATATTGAATATATATATTTCCCTTTTTTTCTTCGTCCTTGTTTTTCACAGGGTTTCTTGGGATGGTATATGGTTTCTTCTGGTCTCGACAAAGAGCACCTTGCTGCTCGACCCAATTCTACGCCTCGTGTGTCTCAATATCGACTTGCTGCCCACCTGGGAACCGCTTTTGTTCTCTACCTTGGAATGCTTCATACCGGACTGTCAATTGCGAGAGATTGGAAGCTTGCTCATGGAGGACCGGTCGGTGGGGAAAAAGACGGATTGAATGTCCAAAAGATGTTGGTCAACGGAGGGAAAAAATTGGCAAGGTTCAGAGGTTTGGTGTGGGGTGTAGGCGCCATGGTCCTCCTTACCGCGCTTTCCGGTTAGTTTACTTTCTCTGGTTTTTGTTCTCCAAACACTTCCATCAAAGGCATCTTGTGAAAAGAATGATAACAATCAAACCCCACTCCCTCTTCGCCACACAGGTGCGTTTGTGGCCGGTCTTGACGCCGGATTGATTTACAACGAATGGCCTAATATGGGTGAGGGTTATATTCCTCCGATGGAGGACATGGTTGATCCCCGATACGCCCGACGAGAGGACGGTAAAGATTTAATCTGGCGAAACGTTTTGGAGAATCCTACGACCGTTCAGTTCGATCACCGGATGCTCGCTTATGCAACCGCTACCTCCGTCTTTGCCCTCACCGGACTTTCCCACTCTCCCCTCCTTCGTTCGATTCTGAATAGAAGAGTCAGGTTGCTTGCCTCGCTCGCTTCGGGCGTCGTGTTGACTCAAGTCACTTTGGGAATCACTACTCTATTGTATCTAGTCCCAATCCCTGTAGCGGCGGCTCATCAAGCTGGTAGCGTGTTCTTGTTGAGCGCGATGACGGCGTTGGCGGTAGCACTTCGAAAACCTAGTAAGGCCGTCAAGGAGATCTGGGCCAGGAGAGCTTTGGTGGAGAAGGCTCTGAAGAAGTGAAAAAAGAAGTAAAAGAAGATTAAAAGCCAGATTGGTTGATCTTATGTGTTATATAACTTTGTTTTCAAATATTACATGGATACAATACGTCCCAACCCCAATTAGACGAACGACACCTGAGTCACGTAAAAATAAAGGATATCAGAAGATGGAATTCCGATTTGTTGTCGTTGTTCAGAGTTTGGCATTATTTTGTTTAGCTGTCTTTAGCTTGCTCTGACCGCCACCCTTCTTTGGATCTCTGATTATGTCCATGAACTTTTTGGGATCAAGGACCGATTCAGGATATGGGAGAGCCGGCCTAGATGTGTGAAGTTCCCCTCCATCAACGACCTTCACGAGTAAGCAAAACCACAATGATTAGAGCGTGAAACAGGAAACATGGTATGAAGACAAGGGAAGTTCGAGATTGTTAGAGTAAGGCTACGTACGAAAACTTGGCCTGTGATCCAATCGGCTATATATCATCAAGGTCATGAGCACGCATTCTTTTCGTACATATAAGACCAACAAAGAGAAGAAGACCGACCTTCCTCACTAAATAGGAAACAACACATCGAAGCTATGTCTTGGGTCTTTCCCATATGTCCCAGAGGAATCGAATTATGCGCAACCTTGTCCGACTCGTCAGTGCCTAGTTTCTGCATTCCTGGTGTATCCCCAATAGGACGTGAATTCGATCGGGTCAGACCCCACCAAGGAAAGAATGTAGAGAAAGGGAAGTATGATCAGCATCTCTGTCGACATCGAAATGGATCCATTTGGCATACACTTTGTGAAGAGTACTGAAAAGAAAAGAGACTCATCTGGGGCGACAATGTTACTTCGGACACCTCGAGGACCTTCTTCGACTGCGAGCACGTTAGAAAGTGCGTCAACTCCTGCCTTGGCAGCTGATACATGTGCCTGGTAAGCGAACCCTAGATAAGCATCGGACATGGAGAGATCAGTCAGTCAATATGTGAGGTTTGATAAGGAGAGATATGTAAATAGATGGCGACCTCGATAGTGCAAGGTAGCACTGATATGAATGTAAGACCCTTTGGTTTTTCGGATAAAAGGCAAGGTTGCTTTGATAGTGTTAAAAGTTCCCAACTGTTAAGTTCAATCGCAATGTCAATACCTCTGGGATCAAATCCGTGTTTGTCAAATAGGAGAAGTAGGCACGGACTAGATCAATCTCAATCACCGTCTTGAAGGCATTCGGCGAAAGAAGATCGATAGGAGAAAGAAAGTTCCCAGCAGCACCTAATCGTCAGCCGTACCACAGACGCATAAGTTGACTATTAGTTTAGCAGTAAAGACAATTCATATGAATCAAGAGAAGCAACAAGATAGATGGAACAGTTAACGAACCACAAATCACAAAATCGATCTTCTCGAACTTCTCTATACATTTTCCTACTGCAGCCGTCATTGCTTCCGGATCTCTAACATCTGAAGGACAAGCTATGCATTCTGATCCTGTTGTTTCAGTCAACTCATCGGCTGCTTTTTGTAGAGCGGCCGCACTGAATGGATAACAGCGTCTATCAACATTATGTCTACTTTGGCGACACAGATTGAGAAGGCCTTGGACGTACTCTCGACCGACAATAGCAACTTTGCAACCCAACGAGAGCATCTTTTTCACGATGCCATAGCTGATTCCACTACGACCTAATTTATTGTTTCGTACATTACAACTTCAGATACTTTTGATCGACGATTATGAAGTTGTGTTTCGAGAAAGATGGCGAAAAATCAGGCAAACGAGAAGAAGAGAAACGGACCTCCAGTGGAGAAAAGTACCTTGCCGTTGAATAGGTTTGGCTGAAATGTTTTGCTCATATTCTTTATATACCGTCTGCGTTTGTAAGTCTGGAATCAAAGTCAGAGTCTCAGTATTAAAATAGGCGTAATGGTATGGGTGTGGTTTGGGGGAGATGTGTTGGGCCAGATGAAACAGCAACAACTCTGGTTGAAGGATCTCGGTTAACGCGGTCCGGTCTTTGCCGAGTCAGTTTTCTCGATCTCCATCCTTCTTCTGTTCGACAGACACACCATACATATTTCATACATAGATCATACATATAGAACACAAAACAACAGATGTATATCCAGATGTTTACCAGCCATGTGTCCCTGAAGCTGATCGATCGAATCCATATTCTCAGTACATGTTAACATGTTGGGTCATCAATTATGATGGCCATGAAACATGAACCACAAGCTTACCTCCTTTGAAACCTTTCGGCCCACCATAAATATCACTCGTTATCCATCCTCCATAGAAGTCTCCTTCTTGTGCTTTGACATCCTCCCCGTCTACTAAGCACTTCCAACATCCGTTGCTTCCATTGCTACCGGAGGCAGACGATGCGTAGAAACTGAGATAATCCTTGATAGGTTTGAACTTCGGTGTGGGATTTGGGTAGGACCAAATTCGGGAGGTCACCGAGGCAGATGGAGACCCTGACGAAGAAGGAACCTCGAGAGTGTGATATGCTGCTACTCCTTTCCACTTTGTTACGTGGAAGGGAGAAGGGAAGAATGATTTCATCAGAATCGAATCGAAACCTTTCTTGAAAATCTCTCTTGTGATCGCCGATCGGCTTAGCTAACAAAGAGAAGCAGACATACCTCACAGAAAGACTTCTTTCCACTCTCGACGCTCAACTCGATGTTGTCTGAGTGAACCGATGAGGGAGGTAGATAGTACGTCGGGGGATGGCTAAATTATCAAGAGCAGAATTGAGTTGGAACAAGTATCTTGAACACAAATCGGGTCTATCAGCGACGGAAGGATACAGACCTTGTTTCCAACACCCGGTATGCCTCTCGAGTGGTGGCGATAGAAACTTCTTGTCCGTTGGGGTACACCCATCTCACCTCTAGCAGACTTTCAGGTGAATGAGTTGAGTAAATTGATATGATCTTTGGTCAGTCTGTATACATATGTCATTCAAGATCCAGATCGGGACAGTGAACAAACCGATCTGTTCGCTCCAATGCAGGCGGTCGAGGATAATCCCACGCGTTTTCCTTGGGCCTGCTGTTTGTGAATGACATCGATCGAAGAATGGGTAAAGCAAAGACGTGTGTATGAGTATGAAAGATGTATTTTGAGGTATAACAGATCGGTGTTGAATTATACCGAAACATTGACAGTCCAGTTGAATCGATATGGAAATTATTATTATATAATAATAATTATTTTTCAAAGCTCATGCGATGCAGAGATTCTCTTGACAAACAACTCAGTCATACGTGAACTGATATTTATGAAACATGACATATATTATAAAACAGAGAAGAGATGGAAGAAAGCCTATATGCAATGACATGAGAAGCTCCTCATTTCCGACTGGCCGCTCTAGCTTCAGCCTCAGCCGCTCGTCGCCGTCTTCGCTCAGGCCCAATTTTGAAAGTTAACCATGGTAACGGGCTGGCCGCCAAGCAGATCCCTGATAGCAGAACAAATGTCCAGCCGACATTCAGGCGTCTGATGATGATATCGATAGTTGATGTTCCGACTGCACCTAACGAGCATCGCAGGAGGTTAAACTGAATAGCATAGAAAATAAAATTCAATTGATGACAAAGTTCTTTGTTTCAATATGAAGAGTTGAGAACTAACCGAAGCAGTAACTGATGAACCTTTACCGGGGAAAAGATCAACCACTAGCGTCTGCGTCACCAACATCATTGCTGTGTTTGAAAATCCGACTATAACAGTGCATATGACAAGTAAAAAGTATTCAATCACATGAACTTTGAACAATCCATTAGGGGGAATCAATGACTAAAAAAGAAATACGGACTGAAGAAGTGAAGAAGGACTGGTACAGCCAGTGAGGTTTGAGCATATAAAGCCCAGCCAAATCCGATAGCACTCGTATGCGTCAAAGCCTATGAATCAATTTGAGTCATCCAAACAGACCACAGTGAGCGTTAAAGGATGAAAGTGACAACGATGAACTTGAGAACAATAAGTGATACCCACGATAAGTAGAGGCACCCTCTTGAGCCTAACTCGCTCAACCGGGAAATCAATGGGTTTTGAATTCTCTGGCAGCTTTTTCTTCATCTGCCGATAATCCCAATCCAGAATTCTGCCAGGTAGAGCTGAACCTATGATACAGCCCGCTCCGTTGGATCTGTATCGATCATGATCATCGGACAGAATGAAAGAAAGGCGGGATTCAACACGAGCTGAGCGCGGGACATGACAAGGACGGAAATAGCTGATACAGAAAGACTCACAAATAGCATAATCCTATTTTAATTTCAGAGAGACCATAGATGCTCTTGAACAAACTAGATGTCGCGGTGAGAACGCAATAGAACTTTCGACGCCAATATGGTTGAGAAAAAGGATGAGCATAAGTTCGAATAAAGATGATAAAGGTCGCAGAATGATCAGCCAGGCATGTCTCGATGAAACGATACTATTGGGAAACGAGACAAACCTCCATGTACAACAGAGACGAGAAGAGAAGCATCATGAACAGATCGGGGTTAAGCAAAAGCTCCAAGCTCTGTAAGGGCCGAAACTGATACGGTTGTACAAAAATGATCTTGATCAGTATATGTCTTTCCTAGTCACGATATAGAATAGCGTTCTTCAGAGATAATGAAATGTACCAAAGCCCGTCGATCCTTGAGTGATAGAAGAGTTGTATTCGAATTCTTGTGTTCATTTCCTTTCTCTATGTCATTATCATTCCCTTCTCTAGTATACCTAAGCGCTCTTCTCCTTGTGAATATGCTGGCGAAAGACTGATTGATTACTGGAGGAATGATCGAGCCGTCGCCCACAATGAGCCTTAATGTTTCCGGCAGGAAACTATATTTCAAATCATGTTTCAGTGATCAAAGTCAAACCCATCAGAAAAGTTACGTGCCCATTATAAGAATCCTGTAGTACGAAAAGAGCTTACAAGGCGATAGGTATGAGAGCGGTGGTACTTGCGATGACCAAGAACCAAAAGATGGCTCTCCAACCAAGATATTGCGCCAAAATACCTCCTAGAACGGGACCTAAACAATGAGAAACAGATGTCAAGGGGATGGTCAATTGGAGTTTGTTTGTTTTTCAATTTAGAAAAGGGATATAAGGACTAGTATTGGATGGCACGCTTGAAGCTTACCTATGGCTGGTGCAAGCATGTTGCCTATCAACGTATCATAGAACATGGAACGATCAGCATCAAGCTAGTATTCATATACAGCAATCCAACATACCTAGAGAGTACCATCCTGTATGATAAACACCAACGTGGTTTTTCATAGGGATAGACTTGAGCGATCAAACAGTAATTCCTGGCCAAGATAAAGAAAGAAAAGAAAAAACTTCAGGACATACCCATAAAACCTCCTCGTTCATGCTGTTCGGATATATCCGAAACTACACCTGCTCCGATAGCGATCACTGAAGAGCCTCCAAAAGCTTGTATAACTCTAAGGAAGAGGAGCGCCCAGAAAGCCGAAGTTGGAAGGACAGCAATGACAATACATGACGTGACATAGATTGACATTGTCAAGAGATAAACTGGTCTAGATTGAACAAGATAATCAAAGAGAAAGATAAGGTTCTTAGGATAAGTTACAAGTCGAGACCTCAACATCAAAACGCAATCAGAGTGGAATATTTGGCTTGCCTTCGACCAAACACATCGGCTATGCTTCCCCATAAAGTAGGACATACCCCTTGAAACACCAGATATATCGAGACTGTCAAGTTCATTTCCTCTGCTGATTGTTTGAAAGCCGTCGCCAACAAGGGTAGCGCCGGGACAAAGATGTTTGCGGATAAAGGACTAGGGCGGAATACAATGAGTAAAATTAGCGGGAAGAGAATCAAACTTCCTACTAACAAAAGGCAAAGGACTTACGAGAAAATTCCAATAGATGAAACACCAGCGACGATCCATGCTTTCTGCCTGGAAGTGAACACCGAGTAAGGCTTTGTCGGTATCACCGGCTGGGAGTCTTGCTCGTTCTGAAATTGATCAGAGTTTTCATTTGGAAGGGTTCCATCCGTGACTGGTATGGCATCTTCTGAAGATAAGGATGACATATGTCCGGTATCGATCTGGAGGGACGGGAGGTTTTGAGAACTCTGAGGCAAGACGGTGTGTAGTGAATGAGGAGACGACATGAGTAGTAGACTTGCTCTCTCAACGATTTACTGATGAGAGCAAGACTACAAGTGTTGAATGTGGAGAGGAGGTTTAACTGAGATCCCTCTTGAGTGATAAATAAACAGCGCAAACCCCTAGGATAAGATACAAGCAAGCCAAAGGAAAGGATTAAGATGATAGGGTTTAAGTATTAATATTGCATGGTAAATAAAAATAAACGATATTAGATATAAAAAAACTAGCCGGGCTTCTATTTCTTACTCTCTCTATTTCTTACTCTCTCTCGGCCGAAGGTGTCGGCCGGAGCCGGAAGTCCGATCGTTATAGGATTACTAGAGCCGTATGTGAATTTATTACGTCATCTTGTAGTTAGTTAGGTGCTTTGTCGTCTTCATGACCTCTGATGATTCTGTAAGAAATCTATCATCTAGATTCAACACTCACTCGATTTCCCGATCTATAAACTTGATGACTCCTTTATTTACACCAGCTTTTCGGTCTTCTGTCGTTGCTCGTTCTGGTCGAGCGACGTTCGCTCAGCCTAATCTCATCACTCGATTTATCAAAACTGCCGAGTCGACCCAGTCCAAGGAGGATTCAGAGCCTCAGCGATCCAGGCAGGGAGATGAGGAAGGCATCAAAGTATGTCTCTACATCTGATTTCTGTCCTCTTAACCTATATCTCCAGAATTGTGCTATTCATCGTCAGTGGAGGCTTTATATCGAGCTGACGATCTTTGGTCGATGCCTTCCCTTGTCAGACGGACGATGCAGCAAAATCTGATTCAGCTTTCAAATCCCAGTCTGGGTCCGGTCCTGAAGAGTTTATTCATGAGATGGACGCCAAGGTTGGTTGTTATTCATTTCCTCTTTGCAGCCTTGGGGTGTAACACATGATGAGTATATCTTTTGCCTTTTTTCTTCTTCTTCCTTGGGTAATTATTCACTCATCAGAAGGGAGCCTCGGCCCAGGTGACTCCTGCTAACGAAGCAGCTTCCAAGCCTAAAGAAGGGTTGAATTCGACTGGAGCTCACAATGATTAAGGATGATGCCCTCTCTCGTTCTCTTACATAGCTTCCACAAAAGACTTTCTTTTTTTTTCTTTCTTTCTTTTTCCCTCACGAGATGTCGTTTTTCTTCGTTGTCTTTTCGTCTCCTCTTCTCGTTGTAGATCACTATTTGTATACATGTTGTTGTCTTTTTTTTCTTTCTATCGATTGACCAGAACATAGTGTCGCTACACAAAGAAATAGTAGTACTGGCTCTGTGAAAATACCATTATCCTGTGTCGATTTCGTCACCTGATCACAAGACGCAGGGAGATAGGGAGGCCAAAATCAAAGTACAAGAGCAGGAGGACGATAATATAGCTTACAAGAAAGAAATTCCCCCCTTCTCTTGAATGAGAGCTATTCGACTCTCTCAAGCCATGGTCACCTCCTTGGTATCAACCCCAATCTCTGACGCCATCGATTCAAACACGAGCTCGGACCAGATGGCAAGTGTGTATGGCACAGCTTCTTCCTCCAGAACCTTTCGAATCACCGGCGAAAGGAAACAAGGAGAGGGATGTAAACTGTGGTCAGTCAAATAAGTTCAATGATGTAGCAAAGAGGCGAGAAGAAAAACGTATCAAGGGATCGAAAAAGGGTACACGAAGAGAAATGAAATCCTTTTGGCGTATGTCTTTTCAAGAGATCAGCCGTCGAAGTGCAGGTGGAGAAATCGTAAGAAAGAGGAATTCAAAGGTGATGCAGAGTACTCAGCGTGCCTCTTGTATTTGTTCTTCCTCTTCCGACAACCACGTTTGTGTGTTCTATTCGATCGCCACTTCCTTAGTCGTTTTTTGTTTTCGTTTGTAGGTTGGGCCTTTTCTCGAATGTACACGAAGGATACAGGAGAAGAGAGGGAAAGAAATAGAGGAAGGAAGAGGGGAAAAAAACAATATTTTAGACTCACAGGTTCGAGTCCTTCAACCAGATCGGAAGCACTCTTTCTGCCCCGAATATGGTCCAGTACAAAGTTCAGTAAGTCGTCATCGTCCAACTCACCGAGGAACTCGATCACTACGACGGTTAACAATGAAATCGATAATCAGGTGTCTATCAAGAACGAGGCGAGAATCTCAAAACAAGGCTTGACTTACTCTTGCGACGCGCGATCGGTTCGATTTTATGTTGCATCGTCGTCTGCACAGAAAGAACCAAACGGAATTACACCATCAATCAGATGTTCTCATTGCCGAACCGTAAAGAGAACCTAGACGAACCTCGGTGATACCGTCCCAATAAATGATGGCGTCCCAGAGCCCTTCTTGAGTCTTGGGCACCTTTTGTGTTCTCAGTTTAACCAAATCCAGCATTCGTTGCCTTTCCTTCTCCTCCGGCGACAGACCCTCTCCGTAATCCAATTTGACCAAAACACGTTTCTTCTTCCCATCCTCCTCATCATCCTCGTCACCAAACCTGACACCTCCACCTTCTCCATGTCCCCCTACAGCAGGGTGAGCGAGAGCCTTAGCAGCAGCGGCAGCAGATCCGATAGACACCTTAATTGGACCAGATTCTTCAGTAAGGATACCCGCAGCTTTCTGTTTGAGCGCCAGATCGGCTTGTTCTTGTCGTTGACGCTCTCGAAGCTCTGCTTCCTGACGAGCGAGAATGACGAGTTCTTCTGCTTCGGCTTTACGATCAAGCTCGTCCGCGTCCTCTTCTCGACGACGAACAGGTCCTCGTTGAGATCGCCAGCGAGGTCTAGATTTGTTGATACGGAACCCACGTATGAGACAAATGTTAGCTCTCTTTCTCGTACCCGGAAAGAGTAGTTATCGAAGAAGCAAACAAACCGATCGATAAACCAAAGATCTCTACCGGCTTCTTCCAACCTATCATCGTCATATGCTTTGAGCCGGTCGCGAGCGATGAAAAAGTCTTTTTGATCTCCTTCCTTCCTGCTTTGCTCGGCTTGAGCTTCACGTTCCAAAAGTTGGAACCGCTGACGTTCTCTTTGATCCAGACGACGCTCGCGCTGTTAAATTGAAAGGGGAGAATTTTTTGGGATTCTGTATCGGGTCAGCCATCCGCACTTTTTCTCAAAAGAACAACACCTAGACAGACCTCTCTGAGCGAATCCATCTGATCCCTTCGTTTTCGCTCTCTTCTCGCTTCCTCTTCTTCCTCGTCAGTCTTTTCCGGGTGGCCATTATCCTGCCCGGCCACAAAGCCAACTGGTTTCGAATACCCTTGAGGTCCGTTACCGAATGCTCCTCGGTCCGGTCCGGTCATCTCGTCCACCGATTTTCCTAGCCTGGCCGCTTCCCTCTCTTTATGTTCCTTTTCCCTCTGCTCTTTAACCCGTTGTTGATGTTGAGCAGCGACCATCTGTTCGATTCTTCGACGCTCCCGATCTTCCTCTAATCGTTTCTTCTCGATCTCTCTCGACGCAGATGTCTGTCTGAAAGCAGAGATTTGATCGAGCACGACCTCCCGACGTTCTTCGGGGATTTCTTCTTCCTGAAGATCTCGAAGATGAGCAGGGACAGCGTAAGGATCTGGCGCGCTTTCTTTTCCTGATGAACCCTCTGGGTTGATAGCCGAATTAAGGGCGGTGGACGAGGTCGAAGGAAGTTCAGTCCCGTTGTTGAGAGACTCGAGAATAGCTGTTATCGATTTGACGGCTGCCAATTCTAGTTCTTCGTCAGCCTACAGTCGAGATTAAACAATCAAAGGAGAAAGGGCAATCGGTGTGTTTGCTTGTTAGTTTATGTGCAATTAAAACAAGACGCAAGAACCGAAAGAAGAGGAAGAAGAGTTCTCACATCAGTACGAATCATCATCGACTCGTAGTCATCCAAGAACTTTCGAGTTTTTTCGTCTGCTTTCACCTGTCACATCATAGGTGATATTCCGGCAATTAAGAATAGAGATGAGCAAGTTATGAAAAAAATAATCCTAACAAGAACGATTCATATGATGATTAGAGGGTATCAAGAGAGAGAGATAGAAACTTACAATCAACTTTTTGCCTGCCCCATGTGTTTCTAAATCAGGAAGTTCCACACCGTTCAAAACGGCCAACGCTCGTAGAACAGAATCCGGATCTTCATACCTGTCGTAAGAATTTGTATTTAGTGAATATACATATGTATGGCTTATTGAGAAAAAGAGGAAGGAGAAGGAAAGGAAAGGGCGTACTCTGCGAATCCAAACGCTTGGGGTTTTCCAGTCGCTCCTTTGACTCGCTTAAGATTTCTCAAAGGTCCACAAGCCTATGCACAATGATTGTGAATATTAAAACATCAGATCTTCGACGACCTCTTCCTGTGAAAATGCATATTTACTTGAAAATAAAAACATAGACGTACGTTTAAAAGCTGTTCCAACACCTGGTCCGAGATTCCAGAAGCGATACCACCTACGAACAACGTCGTCTGAGGACTAAGCTGGTCTGTTTTTCCCCCTGGGGTGGATGAGCCTGGAGTGGTACTATGGTTAGGAGTCGAACCAGAACCATTTGGTCTGTTTGGTATAGGAGAATATGACTGGTTTGATGGTGGACCGGGAGGACCGTTATAACCTGGAGGAGGTCTTGAGAAATCGACGGCTGGATAGTTACCGTGTTGTCGAGGTGGTTGACCGGTTGGTTGGTAGCCTATGCCTGGTCGGTTGTTCTGGTACGAAGGCTGTTGCTGTTGTGATTGATAATGAGGTGGCCGATATCCTCCTAATTTGACGAATTGATCAAGTCAATGCGTACAGAGCAGGATATAGGAGAAAAACGAAGAACGTTAAGTCAATCTATTCATACATCAGGTCTCAAGCGAAGGTAGATGGCATCAACCATGATCGTAGTGGAAAGCAAATAAAAACAAAAATTGAATTGAAAAGAGATTTCATTGAGCAGGAAGATGAAGACTTACCTGGTCCTCCGTACATATTTGTAATATTTTAGTATAAAGAGAAAGAGAGAGAGAAGAGAAGGGGACGAATTAGACGATGAGACTAGATGGAAGTCGTCAAAAGGCTTCGCTCGTGGGATATAGTCGATTAGATTTGAATGATATATATATATATATGAATACCGCATCTATAATTCAGATATATAAGTTAACCCTAACTCTTTGTTTTTTGTTTTTGTTTACATACCTTCAGGTTAGATGAACGACCAGGTGTAAGACAGGTGACTGATAAACAAACTAGACCAAGTATATGAATCTCGGACTGATCATACATATAATACAGAGCAAGACGGCAAACGGATACGCACACACAAGGAGGATACAAGACCAAGAGTTAAGCTAAGCACGACTAAAAAAAAGTGAGTAAGGGAGAAGATAAAAAAACGAAGAAGCAAGGGGAAGCGAATACATATCAGGAGAACAAGCAAAACGTGGTCACCGAAAACTGCAACGAAAGAAAAGACCAAGAAAACCTAAATCGAACAACGTTCTGTTAAAAAAAGGAGAGAGAGAAAAGAGAAGACGAGAGACTTGAGAAAAGACTATGATAGAATTCCAAATGTATATTTACGGATTCTTTTCTGCGGTTTGAATGATACAGGCGGAAGCAACATGACATGTTCAGCTTGCCAGGAATTCATCGATGAATTGTCAGTACCATAAAAGGTCTCAACCGATCTGTTCAACCCAATGTCCTGTTCTTCAACCATAAGATCAAACATATCTTTGTGGTCCTCATCGCCAGCACCGTGAGAACAGATAGAAGTGCTTGAGACGGAGTGGGCAGATGAGCTCGAATATAGGTGAAGAGAGTTGTTACCGGTCGGGCAGAGTGGGGTGGTGGGAAAGGGGGAGACAGACAAACACGACTCATCGTCGGAGCAAGAGCTTTCCGATCCATCCATGAGCATATAAGGAAGGGTCGAGCTCTGAAGTGAGAGCGAATAAGTGACGGACTCGCCGGTAAGAGATGGAGCGGGAATGATACTATACTTTGGAGAAGGAGAGGGGGGAGGTGCAGTATTGGGCTCATCGGCAAGGATGTATCTATCTAAAAGGGTGATAGGCACGCTGGACACTCGCCGAATAGGACGGCCTGCGCGCGATCCAAAGACCATGTCAACGTTTTTTGATGACTTTGTCGAATCAAGTGAACCTGCCGAAGTGAGAGGTATAGAATTGGAAGCATGTCGAGCAGTCTGTAAACCAGGTGTTTGCTTGGGGGTAAACACATGACAAGGATATCGTGCACAAGTTAAGAGAAATTGATCTAAACACGTACTCTCTTCCTAACATCCGTACTATGGCTGACCTCGCTATCGTCTCCGAGATTTACGGTCCAAGGCAAACATTGTGTATCACGCTCGAATTGGCAGCGCATGACTGCCGGAGATGTACTACAAGCTTGGCGCAAACCTGTCAACCTGGTTGACATGTCCGGTACATGCGTTTGTGGTTGTAAGCTCAAAGGACCCGGACGGATGACAGGATGGGCCGATGACTTGAGGCTTGACAGATATGTGGCGGATGAAAATGAAGACGATGTGGTATTCAAAGAAGGGTTCATCGCAAGGTTCCTGGCACGAAGATTGGGCTCGGAAAATGACGATGAAGGAGGAGGGATGACCCGAAGATAAGAACCAGGGTAGAAAGGCGGAGCTGAAGGTTGATCTGAGCAAGCGAGGGAATAGTCAGATCTGTACATTTCTATCCTATTCAAGGCCAATCAAGATGACTCTGCTTGAATGAAGCGATTAGCGGACTGTTAAAGATTGTGGTCTGAAGATCAAAGACGATAACAGGAGAGAGATCCAGAACGAAAGAGACAACGGCGAGCAAAGATCAAAGAGTGGAGTTGGGTGTACTGTCAAGAAGAGAGAAAAGAAAGCAGAAGAGAGATCAGGAACGATTCGATGTAGAGAAGACAAGGTGATATATGCATGAGTACAAACTGTATGGATGACATAGAAGTGTACCTGGCTCGGTGTCTTTGTATATGTGAACGGATGAATAATAACTGAGATCAACAGATCGCCTGTCGGTACTTTTTACCTCTTTACTCAGCTGTCGCTCATTAGACTTCTTTCTCTTAAACTGTTTATAATCTCGACTGATCGAGTTGACGCCTACGCCCGCCTGCCCGCCCGTCGGCCCGGCCCGGCTTAGCCTGGCCTGGCTTGGACCAGTTTGAAATGCCCTGCCTACCATATAGATCGGCAAGCTGCCAACGATCCTTCCGTCATAGGTCTTCTTCCGCCTGCGCACTCACTCGGTGGCTTCAGCCAGCCAGACATATATTCTTTTGGCCAGAGATGAGGCGTACAAAAACCGAAAATCAAACCCACGGGCCAGAAGCGGGCTCGAAAGATTCTTGCTGCGCAAACAACGATCTCGGCTCAATCCGATCGGGCCGAGTATGACGCATATTGTGGCAGTTGATGCACGTGATACATATTACAGTTGCTATACCTTGTAGCCACTGTAACACCTTTCCCAACAATCGGCCATCTCTCCCCCATCTCGCCTTTCCGTCTATTCTCTTGATTCCCCTGGTTCGCTGTGTCCTCCAACACTTCCTCATCCCTTTCAAATGTCGTCCTCGCATCAAGATGCCTACGACCAGTTGCATGCAATCACTTGTTCATCTTCTCCCGCTGATGTTGAAAGAGACAGGCGTATTATTCAAGAAACCAACTACGACGTTCAGGTGAGTCTGGTAGTCAACTGATTTGAACGTCAAGTTTCACCGCTTTCGTCGTTATTTACTTTCAATCTATACTTTTGATATCCTGTCGTACGTATTCCTCTTCTGGTCGATAGGCCGCCCTTGAAGTCATCTTCTCTGCTCCTCCTGAATCAATGACGTCGGTTTCAACCACCTCAAGAGGAGCGCCTTCGGCTTCTTCAAGTTTCTCTGTCCGTGCAGACCCCTATTCCTCTTTTAGGAACGATAATCCAACCGATCAGCTAGTTTCTTCCTCATCCTCAAGGAATAATATCCAGCCCCCACCTGGCTCCACAGATGAAGGTATCCGACCTTTGGCAGGTCTGAGAGCACCCAGAGGTCTCAGGGGAATCACACGGGTCGGGATGGGACTCGGCTGGACAATGTACTCCATCGTACTTTGGCCGGTAGGGATCGTTTGGGGCGTCCTCGTTGGGGGCTGGCGATTCATCGGTAAGTACCGATCTTCTCCTTGTCTCTAGACCTTTGGAAATGTATAGGAATTATCAATAGGCCTGGCTTACTAGTTTCCATATCGCGCATATACCTCTTCTTTCTGCTCATAGCTCGCTTCCTTCCAGATGCATTTCTATCGATGCTGCCCCTCGCTTTCCTGCCCTTGGCAAGTCATCTTCGAGCGAACCCGTCTACCTTGCCCAGAGGTCCAGCATCACTTCGATTTTTGCGCTCCTTGGAACAACTCACACGCGCTCGATCTCCATCATCCCTTACGTATCCATTATCTGACAGTAATGAAAACCAAATAAAAGACGGCGTTGTGACAGCTGGGGAGGACGAAAAAGACACTCAGGCAGAGCTGCCAGAGTTTTTCATCGGAAAATATAAAGACGCTTTAGAAAAAGCTAAGAAAGAAGGACGAATTGTTCTTGTCGGGCTCTTTTCAAGCAATCACGAGAAGGATGAGGATTTCAAAAAGTGAGTTCTTTCTGTCGCCTTTTTCCGTTCTCGCCTAAAGGACAGATATCTAGGAATAGAACTGATATGCTTTCTCTCTCTCCCCCTCTCATATTTCTCGCTGTATCTATGATAGAAACGTGTTGACCGACCCAGCACTTATCGATACCCTCAAACGGCACAACATAATTTTTTGGGCAGGAGACGTGAGCGACAAGGAACCTTACCAAGGTAAGATCCGGATGGCCGATCTTTTCCTTCCTGACGATTTCTCTTTAGTACATCTCACGGTCACCGATGTAGGCTAACATATCTTCTTTTCTCGAACGATGAATCATTGACTCGCACTTTATTGGAATCTTGATCAGTTACCCGTTTGCTCCCTCCAACAACATATCCCTCTTTGTCATTTATTTCACTTCTCCCACCTGCGCGAACACGATCGTCTGCCCCTCTGCCACTACCTCTCAAGTTGACTGTTCTTTCTCGTCTAGAAGGACCATCCACTACGGCTTCCGACCTGATCAACACAATCGAGCAATCCATTCTCCCGAGAGTATCAGCCACACTCAATCGGATTCATCGAGAGATCAGACTTAGAGAAGAAGAACGTAGTCTAAGAGAGATGCAGGACCGGGCGTTCAAAGAGGCAGAAGAAAAGGATCTTCAGAGAATCCTGGCTGTGAGAAAAGAGCGAGAAGAAAGGGAGGAGCGCGAGCGGGAACGTCTCAGAAAAGAGACCGCCAAGGTCGAGGAAAGTAGACGACGGATCGCTTATCTCCGATACGCCCGGCGATCATTGATCTCTCTGGCCGACCCGGGCCAAGATTCAATAAGCATCACTCTTCGAGTTCCACCAAATCAGCGGCCTTTCAAACGGTTGTTCTCTAAAACGGCATCGATAGAAAGTCTCTATTTATGGGCAGACACATTGACACTGCCTGCAGATTTAGATCCTGCAGACGATCCGATTGAGCTCGATACTGAGGCCTACATCCATCAATGGTCTTTTAGACTTGCAACAGCTTATCCGAGAAAAGTCATCTCACTAGACGAGGAAGACGGAACGGTCGGAGCGAGTCAGATAATAAAGAACGGAGCGGGTGTGCTTGTGTTAGAACGGATCGGAGAAACTGGAAAGAAGGAGGATGGGGGTGATGTCGATGGAGACGATGAGGATCAAGATTCGGATGAAGACGAGAGTGAAGAGGAGGAAACGGATGAGAAGAATTATGATTAGACGTCATGCTTCACGATGATGAATTATTGGAGATCTGGAAAGGCGCATAATCGAGGACGAATCTGTAACGAAACATCACATAGAAACTAAGCACATTTTAAACTAATTTCAGAAGTATATTTAATGAGCTTGTTAAAGAGAATCGACAAGGTGAGGGAGAAGATGAAGAAAAATAATCAAATAATCAAGTGGTATAGTGTGTGTGTGTGTGTGTGTGACCTGGTTGAACTCATGATAAACATAAATTATGATGAAGAGACAAGGGCGCAAAGGCGAGAAGATAACAAGAAAGCTAATTTACAGTCTTCTATTCACCAACTGTCACTATCCAACCGAGCGCGCAACAAACCCATCCCCAATCCATCTTCTTGCTCGTTCCTCACTTTCGAACGAGATCCTATCAGCATTCTCGGTCTCAACAGAGGAGAAGAAGATTCTTCCCATCCAGGTTTGTAGGGAGAAAGAGGTCCCTCGCTATCCGCGCTAGACGGACAAACATCAAATTCCAGTCCGGGCGGATTTGAGCGCGCGTTTGTTGTTGATCGTAGCTTGTGGATCGCCGTTGAGGATACCGATTGAGAGGGAGGCGAGGAACAAGGCGAAGGGTGGGATGGAGTCGTATATAAGATGGAGGAGGAAGAAACAGAGGATGAATGGTTGATTGAAAGAGGGGTGGAGCCAAAAAGGAGATCCTCAGTCGAAAGATGTTTGGACGGAGTAGAACTTGGATCAAACGGATCTTCGTCTGTATGATCTGTGTCATCTTCTTCATCGTCGTCTTCATCATCTTCGTCTTCATCGTCTTCGTGACCTTCTTCCTCATCGCTCGTATCATCCTCTACATCGGTCGTAGGTGGGGTCGCTTGGAAAAAATCCCATGATTTTCCAAACCTATCATCAGTAGAGACATCGCTTGTTCGACATGACGTCCTCGACGACGCGGATTGAGAACCAGACCGGAAGACAGGGGAAGACAAAGGTGAGCTGAAGAACGGAGAAGTTTGGGAAGAAGGCGGGGTGCTTGTTTGCTTGATAGGTGAACGCAGAAATGAAGATGGAGCAACAATTGAAGAAGACAAGCTATCTTCACTCGGTTCGCATTTCCAACAGAACCATTCTTCATCCAGATCATCTGGCATTAATCCTATACAGGACATCTACAGCAGATGAAGAAGAGGTGACGTCAAAACAACGCCCAATAAGAAGAACATTCTCTCCAAGTCGAGATAGATGAAGAAAGGAACGTACATGGTGCCAGGTTTGACAAGAATCACAGTTTACTACAGCTTCGTCTTCCATCTCGCATTGGCAAAAGCATCCGAGAATATCCTCTTCATCAACAAGGACCTCCTTGCCCGATTCTTTCTTCTGCAGTTGAACACACGATAATGAGCCTCTCGTTTGATTCCTCAACAACAATGCCTGCCGGGCATCAGCCGGATCGAACTGCTTCCCATCAAGTCCTAACATCGGACGAGAAAGCCCATATCGAACTTTGGGTCTTTTGGAAACTTCGTTACGTAGATTGTATCCTGTCTTTCCTCCACCGCTGCCACCGATTTCGTTATAGCGAATACTGCGAGTGGATTCTGCAGAAGACGAAGAGGTCGACCAGTTCCTGCTCCATGGATGATCCGACAGTCTCCCCGGGTCATTGAATTCTGACTCGTCCCAGGCGTCGTCATCTAAGTAACGATCGACTGCCTCAAGGACAACTTTCCGCCTTTCTGCTTCGATTCGTCGAGACTCTATAGTCGAGAATGACCAAGGATAGGTCGTTTCCGGCCAGTCGGGTTTCGAGATAGATTGCCTGGGTAGTGCAATAGAAGGGTTATTGTCTGTTCGAGGTAGATCGGGTTCATCAAGAGGTTCTTCACAATTGGCCGAACCATCCTTGAGCATCGTCTTGAAGGTTCCAACAGATACTGCGATACGACCTACACCGTTCATCTGAACAACTTGAAGCGCCGAGGAAGAGGCGTCATCACTAGAAAGAGAGCTAGTAAGGTTAAGATCGGATGTGCTAGGAGAATCCTGCTCTTCAAAAGCGGCCAATCGACTCCGTCGAGTTTCGTCGCTTCTCCTTTTTGACGCAGAAGCAGGCTGGATCAAAAGTTCTTGATTCGAACAAAACGGGAGGAGCGACAGTGATGACCACGGAATGGCAGCAGGTTGAAACATCGATTGATATGATGATAGAGAAGTTGAGAAGGAGCGAGTGGCCCGCTGTCGCGCGGAGGACGGAACGAGCCAGTCCATGTCTGTTGTCAAGATCTGAGCGGTCGAGAGCGATGCTTCTCCTGTCGATAACAAAAGGAGAGCAGGGGCAGAGACGGTCCTAGGAACTTGACGCGTAGGAGAAGCAGAACCCGACGAAGAACAAGATGGGGAAGGGGAAGGAGAAGAAAGAAGAGACGAGATTACGGATGAGCGTGTTGATGGCGAGGGCGTATGCAATTCTGATTGCTCTTGATCTTTGTCTTCGGATGAGAGACAGCATGACTCCTCCTTTTCGGTCTCCTTTTGACTTCCGTCAAATACTTGTTCTGAACTTCTCATCTCCCACAAGTCCAGACACCTTCCCTTGCCTTCATCCTTGACCTTGACATCCACTCCTTTTCCTACTTGACCTTCCCTCTTGCTTCGAACCAGCCATGCCGGCCGGTCAGCTTCCTTCATCTGTGCCTCCTCTTTCCACATCAGCCTGAGTCTATCAAGTTCTCCGTTTACTGAACGAGGAAACTCAACGTGTTTTGGTTGAGCCGAAGGTGAATGTTGAACGGATGGGAGCAGTGAAGGGGCAGCTGATGAGCAAGCATTTGTCTTGGTGACAGAGCAAGTTTGTGCACTACTTCCATATTTTAAAGTAATCTTTTCGTTCTCGACAAGAAGAACAGTCTTCTTAGCGGTTCTTCGGGTGGATCGTCTGGGCGTCTGAAAGTAATCTGGAGATGGAAGAGTTGCGGCTGACGCAGATGACGGAGCAGAAGGTAGACAGGAGAAAGAAGCGAGTGGAGATATTGGAGGAGGTGAAGAAGATAGAGCTGGAGTCGAGCTCGGAATCACTGGAATATCTGAGTGAGAGTCGAGCGGTGAGGTAAATGAGGATGAGACGTGAGGTAGGCAAGACCCAAACGGCAAATAGTAGCCAGAAGGGGGAGATGATGTCTGGTAAATGCAGTCATCTGCGGATTCGATGGAAGTTGCAGACGACGTTCGATGCAGTTCAATTCTGGATAAAGTAGGTTCAGATCTAGATGTTCAAAACGAGAGAGTATGTACAAAATCTCAGCATTTCTGTCAGCAGCTAAAAGACAACACAAAATACCCACCGAACAGATTTTCCTTTTATCCTAGATCGGCTTTTGACGACAGAAGAAACACTATCACCACTGTCAATCTCAAACTTTCCAGATGAATTTTGAGAATGCCTATTATCTGTTGAAGTCACAGAGGACACTGAAAGTGCTCCACGACTTGAACGTGTACGAGGTGCTGACAGAGGGTATACGGCTGGACCAAAAGAAATATAAGACAAGGCGGACCCGGAGACGGGCGACATAATCGAAGGCGGGAAGAAAGACTGATGGTGAGGAGAACGGACGAAGAGAGTGGAAAGTGGAAGGGGGTATGGCGGGTCTGAAGAATTGTATATATGAATGGTCAGGGAAGTAGTTCAAGGTGAGAATGAAGAGTAGAAAAACGTCACTTACACTCCGATCAATGTCACTGGTTAAATGATCTAGGGTTATGTTGGAGACAGAAAGAAGAGGTAAAAGAAATGGGAGAAGAAGAAGAAGTAGAAGAAAGTTAGAAGAAGAAAAGAACAAGAAGGTAACAAGAGCGTTGTGTTGAACGAGTTTCTACGTTCTTGACTGGAGAGTCGCCGCTTGAAAAAAATTCTCGCAATGCAAGGCGAAAATATCAACTAATTTATTTTTAAGAATCAACCGCCATTATATAGTCCATTTTAATTTCGACCCTCTCTTTCTTTTTGATGACTGAGCTTGAAAAAGCTTTACTTTCTCTTCTTAGGCATCTTGGGGTCGGTCAGGATTTCGGCGCCCGTCGCAGTAATACTGAAGCAGGAAGAATACGGTCGTGAGAATCACTCTAGAATGAAGGCGCATTCGAAATATTGAGGAAAGTCAAGAACTTACAGGATAGTCTCTTCAAACTGAGCAGAACGTTTTCCATCTCTGTGGTGTTTGAACAAATATAGATGTCGTGAGAAAGACACAACAAGACAAGAGCCAAACTCAAAAAGAGTAAAGGGACAAACCGAGTAGCGGCTGTCCAATCGTCTGACCAATGGATCAAGCTGCTTGCCCCGGCGTTGATCATGGGTTCTAGATGAATTATTGAGACCGGGGAATGATCAGATTCTCTTCGAATTCTAAATGAGTGACTTGATATCAGAGGTTTGTGTACTGAGACGAACCGATTGTGAAAATATTTCCCTCCTTCATGAAACCAGGCATTTTGGACTTTCCATAATGCAAAACTAAGAAGGAAAAATGTAAGTGCTGATGTATTTGGACAACGGATGACTCGAATGACAATGATAATAGAAGAAATCTCACTGTTAGGGCCGCAGTGGAACTATAAGAGCAGCCAGAAGAAGAGCATATACACAGAAGAGAAGTTAGCAACCAGACGGATACAGTCGAATCGATTTACATGAAAAATAGCTCTAACCAGCTGGTTGATTCCATGTCCGGTATATCGAGTTACAATTCCATATCCCTTAGGCTTGACCACACTTTCGATCACATTCCCGATTTCGCTGTATATTTCGAAAGTCCAACAAGATGATCAGAAAACATCGAACAACATCACTATCCCAAAAACAAGATAGACGTTCTCCAATCGAACTTACGCGAACGCGACTCCAGGCTTGCATATCGAGATGGCTTGTCTCAGAGACTCTTTAGAAGTGGCCATCAGATCAAGCGAGGCTTGATCGACATTACCTACCGGATACTGTTACCGCCCCACACGGATAATTATAAAGAAAATTAAATTTAGTCAAGACATGGTTTAGAGGCGAGATATAGCTTGGGACTCACAGTTGCGTTGAGATCACCATGGAAGCCTTATTTATCAAAAACATGCTATCAGTCAGCGCCTTCCAAAGCCTCATTGATGTAGCAACCGATGAAGAAGGTTCGAGGTTTCCAACCTTTGTAGAAGAGAGAAACATCCAAGTTAACGATATCACCATCAACTAGAACAAATTGTATTCACGAGCAAAATATCAAATTAGTGTCTAGCTATGGGGACAGTAGGATCTATGAAAAATCACTCACGCAGCTCTCGATGATCGGGGATACCCTGTAAAAATGATGTATCAATAAAAGGTGCCAACTGAAAGCAGATATAGAGATCAGCTGAACATACATGGCAAATAACTTCGTTTACGCTCGTGCAAACACTTTTCGGAAATTTCCGATAACCCAATGGACTAGCTATAATTCAAATAGAATCCATAGTCAAGTCAACCAACTGACGAGTTTTAATCACGGGTCAAGCAGATGCGCAGATACAGGGATAAACGAACGATAAGCGTCTCGCTTCAAGCATTCAGCGTGAACGATAGCATCTAGCTCATCAGTCGTAACTCCAGGCTTGATAGCAGCAGCTGCAATGTTAAGGACTTTCCGACCAAGCTAGAGTAAAGAGTGAGAAATTCAAAGGGAGGAAGATAGCGCAGATTATTCCGATGCGACATTTAAGCTCAAATTCACCAAGTCCCAACAAAGAATTTACAACAACTTTTTTACTCACTTTACAGACTTCTCTCATTCCAGCAATCTCTTCAGGAGTATGAACCTTGGCAGCATAGAGTCTTGAAGGCCGTCTCATCATTGTAGCCTCCCTCATTCCCTCTTCGGCCTCCTTCATTGACTCTCCCTCCGCTATCGAAGACAAATCAAGATCGCATTTGAATCAACCTCTTCTTCCGTCTGTCTGACATCTCAGCTATGGGACAAAAAACGACATACGGTGGTCGACATAATCCGGTCGAGGAATATGGGCTGGGACCTCTCGCTTGGCCGAAAGAGGGTATACAGCTCTAAGAGAACCTGTGTAATTGAAGTCTGGATCAAAGATATACTGACCCTCCTTCAGTTCGATTTTGGCAGCAGGAGCCGAGCTAGCACTCAATTTAGCGGTAGCAGCAGCTGGATTCTGGACAGCCTTATGAATGAGCCGGTGTGATTTCTGAACGAATCCGGGTTGACAATAAAGGGGAAAAGAAGGAATAGTAAGAGGACGAAGGAGAAGACAAAGTACCATACACATTCCAATGGCGTGTGAGGGCTTACCCCTTATTGTGACAATACCAAACCCAGATATCATAAATAAGTCTCGATAAAGAATGAAGAAAACATATAGAAAGAGAAAGATGGTACCTACAGTTTTTGTTGAAGCAACCTTGGTCATGGAAGAAACTTCCTCGAATACCCAAGCTGTAAGGAGATTCGAGTGGGTTAGTTTTTGTGCCGTTGATTTATCAAATTCAGACGAAAGAAGGAACCCACTTGATGCAACCGGGGCATTCTAATTTTGCTTCGGTCGAAGGGCATTCAGCTCCGATACATTTGCTCATTTTGACGATATCGAGAAGAATGCGAGGAAAGGATGAGAGAGTAAGGAGATAAAAAGGCAGTAACGGCTAGGCTACAGGAAAAAGTTGCTGGTGGTGGTCGCGTTCAAAAATCCTAAGGATTCTTATCTCCTTATTCTCTCCACACACTCCCATCATTTGTACTTCTATTCTTGCCCTCTCTCTTATAAATCTTGTTTACACACGTACATTCATACATACACTGAAGTAGATCTCACAGTTCGAATCATGGATACCTTAACAGATGAAGGAGCTGTATTCACTAGGCCGTCTTCGGACATCATCCAGTTCGTGATCTTCTAATTGGGAACGTCATCGAGAATCTCGTTTGGGGTGTAAGCGTTTGAGAAAGCTATGATATACTCATATTGGCCTTTTGTTCATGACACCTTCTCGGTACATTAAACTGGCATAGAAATTCATGGCAACAGTTGTTTAGAGATCCAATGCTTTCCGGAAGTAAGCTAAAGGCACAGGGATTAGAGGGTATACCAAGATTGGTTCATGATGGAAACGTCCCTAATTGGGTTCCAATGTGAGTCTGAGCTGAGTTTTTGGTCCTTCAAGCCTTCCATCATCATTACTCAACATTGCATAACATCTCAATTGATATTGCAGGCGAAGTGTGTACTGGAAAGTAAGTCATTCAATACACACTCGGATCGTTCTCCGGACGCATACTCAGATCTTCGACCACAGTTCTACCTAGGTCTGCTTCCCTCACATGATCCTTCAACCTTCCTCAAGCCCTTGTCAACATCGAGAGCAACATACGACAATTTGAGATCGCAATATCTCAAAGCGCCAGATGGAAGATGGGCAGCTGATGTAAGCGTGCCTGCTGGAGTTGAAGCTCAGGATGTCGGAGAAGCTATTGGGAAGAGCAATAGAAATCTTGGAATAAATAACCCATTAAGCCTAGAGAGCGAGGTACGTTCAGCTAGCATTGATTCATTTCTTCCTCATGTCTGCTGAATTTTTGACTTATGAACTCTCGATTTTTTGGATTTATCGTGATCATGTCTAATGGGAACTTCATTTTTGACTCATAGAATCCCTGGCAAAGCTGGTTCAGGGACGTTGAATTGAGAAAAGAGATAAAGAAAGACGTCGAGCGAACGTCAGTTATAATCTTCTCTTTTCATCATAATCTCTGATCAGACACGACGTGCTTAACAACAGGTGATCCGGTTATGTAGATATCCAGATATCCCCTACTTCACGCTTCCTCGGGTCCAGAAGATTCTCACTACGATTTTGTTCTTGTACTCTACTCTTCACTCAAATGTTGGCTATCGTCAAGTGAGTTTTTCATAAATAGAAACGTTGTCAAACATCGTTTTCTGCAGGGCGAATATTCACAGAACGTTTGGCCTTCTCCTAGGGAATGCATGAGATCTGCGCTGCTATACTTTTGGCCGTAGATTTGGACTCAACCAAGCGAAACGAAACGAATGATATAGAATTTACTCTAGATAGAGATCATGTAGAACACGATACATGGTCGATATATGAAGCCGTGATGAGAAGTGGAGTGACTTGGTACCAATGGAAGGAAGAACCTGTACTCAAGGGTGGCGAGAAGGTATGCCCTCTTGCTTGATGTTGTGCTATGATCCCTCTGATGCCGATACCTCATCGGACCTACTCTCTGACTTTTACGGAATGAATTTCTCATACTGTAGCCCCAGCAACCGATTGTCCAACTATGTAACCATCTTCACGAGACAGTTCTGAGAAGCGTCGATCCCCAACTATGGACAAAGCTGAACGAGTTAGGTATAGAACCTCAGATCTATGGAATCAGATGGATTCGTCTGATGTTTACCAGAGAATTTTCTGTAAGTACATTTGAGAATAAATTCGCCCTCTTGTGAAACTGAGAATCTAAAAAGGGCGTATGTGAGGTTTTGATAGTTAGACGATGCGATGAGAATATGGGACGGTCTGTTCGCTACAGATCCCACGCTGAAGATGATCGAGTACATATGCATTGCTATGTTGCTTCGAATCAGGAATGAAAGTGAGGCTTCTATATTCTCTGCTGACTGATAGTCTTGCTGATCGTCTCGTTTTACTCTGATTTCAACATGATTAGTTGTCTATGCAGATTACTCTGAAGCGTTGACTGTTCTACTTCGATACCCAACTTTCGAACCTCCGCTTCTTGTACCACTTCTTTTACAGCAGGCTGCGCTCCTCCAAAATTCTGCTTCGAACCCTGCCTTGGGCGTGTCAATTGTCATGGAAAACCAAGCCATTCTTGGAATTCCCGCCAATCCTCCTCGTATTTCTCAAGAAGAAGAAGCTGCCAACAGATTTAAGGGAAGGCCAGGAGCAGGGGCCACGAAACGAGGTCAAGCAACTCTCGCCAAGGGAATGGCTGGTAGGCTGTCCCTGGCCAGAAACTTTGATTTGAGTGGAGCGATGGGTGCGGCTCAACAAGCGGCATCAGGAATAGGAATTCAGGATCTGGCGAAAGGACTGATGGAGAGAGGCCAGGCTTTAGGAATTGATAAGAGTTTACTGGGGAAAGTGGCTGAGATGCGAGTAGGTGGCTTTACCCCTAAATCATATATGGTAGATGCTGACTATCTTTTGTATTTTTTTAATGCAAGAAAAACCTTCCTGACTTCCCAGCCTCCACCTATAACCGCGCGCATTTCATGTCACCATCGTTCGACGATAACAATCAGCTTCCCAATCGAGGATCTCTACCTACGCCTTCTTCACCTGATTCTGAATCATCCATTCTGGCGTCACCGAACCCTCTTCCCTGGAATGCTTTGGAAGTTGAGATTGCTCAACTCAAGCAAAAAATGAGCTCTATGGGTGCTCTGATGGATACTTGTTTATCGAGCATAGAAAAACATTTCCAAGAATCTGGATCAAGTTCAGAAAGGCTTCCTGAAGAAGAAACAAACCCGTCGATATCAATTGATCTTGCCCTCTTGGGCTTGAAAACCATCACAGCAAGCTTGAAAGATCCGTCTAAATCATTCGATCATTTTCCCAATAGCTGGCCTAATCCCATCATCTCGACCAACCTAGGAACTACTGCTGGTTCCTCGAACAATTCTTCACTTGAGATCCCCTTAGCTTCCTCGCTCGAACACTTCAACATCGACTCTGACTTGAGCAAACTACCAACAAAGATATGCCCGAATTCTCCCTCTGCTCCAACAGCTGATACAACTGCTCTCAACTCACTTCCGCCGCCTCATTTACATCTGTCTAGAAACATGTTGCCTTCCTCTTCATCCCTCAAAATGAACGGTATACCTTCAGAGCGCTCAACTCAACCTTCTATCGACTCTGTGCCAAGTCAATCAGTCCAGAATCAAGTTCAACCTTCCCAATCACCTGCCCCTATAGTGACCAAACCAGCCGATCTGGAGAGTTCAAATTTCAAAAAACAGTTGTCTCCTTCATTCCCTACGGCGACGCTCCCTTCGTCCTGGATCCGGGCTCCTCCACATAGCGTAATGCCGGGGTCTCGAGTGACGCCTTCAACGCAACCTTCCTCTACACATCCGTCAGAAAATTCTTCTCAAGCTCCAGGCGTAGTTTCAGATGGGAGCTTTAGGTACCCACCTGCTGCTTCTGAAATCCAAGGTCTGAGAGATCCCCTAGACGGAGCGTTAGATGTGGAGAATGGAAGAAAAATATCATCTGTCCCTCGTATTGGACAAAAGGGATACGACCCCTTGGGCGCATTATGATCTTTGTGAACTGTGAAATACTTTTCACATACCAACCTATTGATTGATGTACACATAAATTTTAAGGCAATCAGACGACAGCCAAATTAATCAACCATCAGCCTCAGAAGTAATCACGAATTAGGCACTGAAGACAATAAACAGTGAATGACTTGATCTCGTTATCAAGAAAGATCATTAAAACATCCAGCTAAGGCGCGGTGCTCAAAAATTGAAATCAGCGAGCGAGAAAGTGAGTAATCTGTTCACATTATCCACATCGATATCCCAATACTATATCGCGAGTCTCCGATCTTGCCCGCCGATTTGATGTAGTTCTCAGTGAAATGAAGCGCAAAGTAACTAGAACTAGAGATGCTAGAGAACAGGGCGGGAATCAAGATATTATGCTTATGTAATGATTGCGGAGCACCCCGATCTTTTGGTCGCTGAGCTCTTCGAGATATCAAGTTCGTGTGAACACAACCAACCACCAACTGACTCTCATTTTGTTATCCCTCTGATATTTCCTTGTCCGTCTCAGAATGTCTGTTGCGAATACAGTCAAGGGGGACAATCCGAGGAGCCTATCTTATGGGACAATGGGTGCCGGTCCGTCCAACAGGATCGATATCTCTCTTCCCTCTGGCCAAGGTACTTCAGGGACACCAGGAGACCATCGGAGACGATATGTTAGTGGGGACAGAAGAAAGAGTAAGGTTTTAGTATCGTTTGCATAAAAAATCAAACTCAGGGTGACCGAAACATCTTTTCACGTATCGTACGATCTTATTTGTTTAACGCTTATGTTGAAAAGCCTCTCTGTCGAATCCTCGGTCTCGGCCGATTCATGGAGCCTCAACTGGTCTTCTATCCAGTTCAGGCAAGGAGTCTTGGCGGTACACTATCGCCAACTCTTACAGCTCGAATCAAACCCATCTTAAGAATCATAATTTCTCATCTATCCATGATGACCCGTCATCTCGTATATCTTCTCATTCCTCGCTCGACATTCTTTCCCACCCTTCTTCCTCTGGATTCTCTTCTCCCTCTCCACGTATACCCTCAGGTCGAGCCAACAAGCCGCTTTCGTTGCTCAGTCAAGGGAACGCTAATGGGGAAAGAAAGTTTGAACAAGAAGAAGAAGAAAGGCGCAGGATGGGATCATGGTACTTTCTCGCCGAGGTCCAAAATCAGACAAGATCTGGTTCCGACCTCTCGAATATCACTCGTCGAAGGGACCAAAGAGCTGGTATAGGACGCATAGATCAGGATCTACCTTCGGGAAGAGAGGGCGCGTACTCGTTCGCAGAGTCTTTCCAGTCAAGATTTTCTAGGCATACAATATCAACACCTTTGCTCGCAGGAGAATCTCCTAGAGGAGACATCGAATCCGGCTTTGGGAGAGCTTCGTTTCCGACCTCTGTACAAGAAGAAGATCATCCGGATCTTGAAGTTCAGCCTCAAACTATCGTCTCATCTCCGGTCCCCATTCTCAGTGATCCTCATACTCAATCTGCTTCAACCTCACTTTCGGCATCGCCAGCTTTTACATTCTTCGGTACAGAGCGTGGTTCCATTTTCAATAACCATCCCCACTCTACTCGTATAGAATCATCCTCATCAAATAAGTTTCCATTGGCTGAAGGGTTTTCTTTATACGGAGCCGAGAAAGGGGATAATGAAGATGAGTCGGCGGACGATATGCGCAGCGATGGAACAGGTCAGACACCGACAATCAAGGCACGAAGATACAGCGCGGCCTTTCCCTCTTTCTCAGCTTCCCCAGAATCTCGACCATATCGTAATCCAGCTGATGATCAGTCGATTAAAGTCAACCCATCGAGGCAGGAATTGGCAGCTGATGTGCAGTGGGCCCGTCCTGCGTCTATTCGCCCCATGGAGCTTAGACTTCCACTGAAGCCATCACTCAAAAAAGACAAAGTGAGGTGGTGGAGGAAAAGTATGATGGGATTCTCCAGGCAGCAGGTAGATGTGACAAAATGCGCAATTGCCTATTTCCTGGCAAGTCTTTTCACGTTCAACGAAAAACTGAACGGTTTGCTGCCTAACGCAGCGAACGCGCATATGATTGTACGGGTTGTTTTTGTTTATTTACGAGTCGAGGTAGCATATATTCTGACAGTCAAGGTTTTTCTCGGTAACAAAACATCTCAACAGGCTACAATCGCAGTCTACTATAATCCAGGTTTGCACTATGTTCGCACTAGTGTATGCCAATTCTTACGGAAGATTGATTCCCTTTGTATTTTCTTGACTCTCCCTATATCCAGCTAAGTCCGTAGGCGCTATGGTCGAGGCCAATTTCTTCTGCGTCTTTGTTTCTGCGTTTTCCTCTTTGATTTCTCTCGCAGCTGTGGGAACAATCAAAGCTGCAGATGCTGCAGGAAGTCAAGCCGGAGATTGGGCCGCTTTGTTCTTCTGGATGGGAGGAGCATGTACCATTTTGGCTTGGCTCAAGAGTTGGGTTGATAAACCAACCTTTAACAGTGCGACTTCCATGGGATTTCTTACCATGTCTGTCGTCATCGTCAAAGAAGGCGGACTGAAGAAACTTTTAGAGACGCTGTTGAACGTTGTACTGGGAACGGCAATCGCTAATCTAACTTGTTTATCAATCTACCCATACTCGGCAACCTCCAAACTTCAACATGATATCAGTTCTACCCTTACTTCATTCTCAACCCTCCTTTCTATTCTTTCCCAGACGTTCTTGCTTGATGCCAGATCATCCAACGAGCCTATCACTCCAGAATCGCTCGCCAAAGCTGTCGAAGCACACGAGAGCTCATTCACGCTCTTAAAAAACAATCTTGCCGAAGCGAAGTCCGAGTTCTTAGATCACAGGATTCAAAAAACCTCTGAGAGCTATGATACTGTTGTCTCCAGCCTGACGAGGTTGGCCCAGCATCTGACTGGACTTAGGTCTGGGACAGGATTGCAATATGAAATCCTAAAGGCAGAACGAGAAGGAAGAATAATCATTGAGAGAAACCAAGAGAACGAAAAACCAATCTTCTCACCAATGATACGTGGGGATATGCCTGGGAAGGGGGTGTCGACGACTGTGAATACACAGGAAGAAGAGGATTATTTTTCAAATTCTCCTGATTTTACCGACCAAGCAACAAGGGATGTTAAGGGCACCAAGAAGAACACAAACATACCAGCTGATGCAACGGCGGATCGTCCTCAAATGGTTGAGATTCAGGAAGCAGAACAAACGGAAGAGGATATTTCTGAGGAAGACATACGGTTGGCGGAAGATGCTAATCTACTTGCAGAAGTTCGGGAGCAAGTCGGCCCTCAGATTCGGGCTCTCACAGTGCGTCTTCTATTCGATTCTAAAGGTCGTTTTCTTTCACTGTTGGCTTAACTAATCAACCGAGAATACGAATTGGCTGTCCTGCAATCTCTTGAATCAGGCTGCTTGCAACGAAACTCTTCTCGGGATTCGAGCCACTTTTGTGCCGGCTAATTCAGATGCCAGCTGTGATATCGATGCGCTTCGTGAAATTGTGTCCAAAACTTTGGAATCTTTTAGAACTAGCTCTTCGGGATCGATTATGTCTCTCTACGACAGTGGATGTGATATTCCGGATGTCGGTTCGGATGATTCGAACACGACTCCAAAAGAGAGCGCTTTCTTAGTCTTCTAGTGAGTTCATCCATGACCAAAGAGTATTTTCGTTCATATAAGAGAACACTAATGACCAATTGAATCTTTGGTAACTCTGTCTAATAGCTTTATCTTCACTCTGGATGAGTTTGCTCGAGAGCTATTGTTTCTCATTGAGTCCATGAGTGAAATCCAAGATCAAGAGCGCCAATTTGGGGCGCGCGCAAATAGTTGGATATCCAAATGGTCACGTCCAATCTTCTTCTGCTTTGGACGCAAGAGACCCAGTCAACCAATCTCCACAGCTCGCAAGGGACCTCCAATCGCAAAACGTACTCTGAGGAAACGAATGTGTATGTTACTTTGCTCTTTCAGCGTCCAATTGTCTTGATCTTTTAAAAGAGAACGATACACAGAAAAAATCATATATATCGATTTGATTTCATGGATCATTAGCTATGATAATCCCCATCGATCCAAGTGAATATAAGGTGAAATTTCCCAACAACGCTCCGGACGCACCTGGTACGGCCACCAATCCAGATCGAAAAACACTTTCCTTCAAAGGTCAATTTCAACATTGGATCTGGGAGTTGGCTGAACGGACTCGAAAACCGGTTTGTCATATTTGACTCAAACACATCAAGAGGATATGACGGATGCTGATGTTTATAACTTCATTAGGATATAAAATATGCCATCAAGGTCGGGTTGGCAACTTCTCTTTTAGCCGTCCCCGCTTTCACAAGTACTTGGCGACCCATCTTCTAGTAAGGTTTAATCTTTCAGTCATGTGCCAGATCTAGTACCTTGATGACTAGATGCTAATGTAGAATGTATCGTCAAAACCCTTTGTAATCAGTCAATACAAAGGAGAATGGGCTTTGATGTCTGTACGTGTTCGCTTTTCATCTTGACAATGAATCCTTGGTCATTCTATAGACGAATTTACTTAATGTTTGATCTGTTCAGTTTTTTACCACTATGGCACCCACTGAGTAAGCGAAATGCCATGTACTACATATGATGTATAATGTATTCACCTCAGGCGTATTTTCTTTGTTTAGAGGACAAACCAACTTTTTAAGTCTGCAACGAATCCTAGGTACTCTGTACGTTGTTTCCTAGTATTCTCTTTCTTCTTCACTACTCAAATTTCGTCTTTTGGAATCCTTTAAAATTAGATCTGGGGCAGCCACGGCTGCTTGTGTCTACTCAATATTCCCCGAGAACCCTATTGCTCTTCCCTTATTCGGATTCTTATTCAGTCTCCCTTGCTTCTGGTACATTATTACCAAGCCGGCTCATGCCACCACTGGTAGATTTGGTGAGATTGGTTTTGTCTTTCAACACAATCTTTTCAATTCTTTTACTAATATGGCTATAATTTCGGCACCCTCCAGTTCTTTTGACATACAATTTGACTGCTCTCTATTCGTAAGTCTAATTGATTGACCGCAAGAAAGAAGGCTGGTGGTTGTTAGAGGTGGTTCGTTCAGTCGTTTGATCTGAAAGGTCGCTGCTTGTTCAAATAGTTACAACGACCGAGCTAGAGATACCCCGGTGTGGTCCATTGCGTACCGTCGGTTCACCGCTGTCTCGGTCGGGGTCATTTTTGCATTTTTCGTGACGAGATTTTGGTGGCCATATGCGGCACGAAGGGTACGTTACCTTTTGCTTCTTAATGGATTCGGTATTAGTCCCGAGCTAATCTTTTCATTGTCATTCTTACAGGAATTATCGAACGGGCTTAGCGAGTAAGTCGTGTTTTTGACAACGATGATAGATAAGAATTTGTTTACTAACAAGGAATCAAAATGCTATCAGTTTCTTCATCGACCTTTCTTACCTCTATACGCGACTCATAGCGACATTCAGCGAGCATCAAAGTTCAGACGATGATGTAGTGACCAGCGAACTGCTGAGCGTTATCGATGAAGAATCTAATGAACGAACCAGATTGATCGTTCCTAAGAGTCCTTTGAGTAGTTCCGTGCGGGAATTCATGGCTATGTAGGTACAATTTTGTTTCCATATCCTTCACCATCAACGAGTGTGGCATCCCGTTGTTAATCGTCTTTCATCATCAGGGAACTACATTTACAACTCAGTTTGATTCACTTGAGAAACTTGATGGACGCCGCTACGAAAGAGCCGAGGTTCAAAGGACCCTTCCCACGGAAGTTGTTCAACGCTCTCATCATGAGCTCTCAGACCATCCTTGATCGCTTTCATTCCATCAGATGCGTTGTGAACCGAGATGAGTGGGATGCTGTAAGCTCCCTATTCTCATCATTTCTCGAGTCTTGAACTTAAGTTGATTCAATCTTGCTTCATATTCTATAAACAAGATTATACATCGAGATTTCATAGAACCTGTGAACCCGGAACGTAGAGAGATGGTACGTTGTTGAAACACGTTTACTTCATCGGTTCTGACCATGCTGACCGTCTATTATAAACCAATCAATTTTGATACAGACAGGGAATGTTCTCCTCTATTTTTCGACGATATCATCTGCTTTCAAACTTAAAGTTCCTCTCTCTCCATACCTTCCTCCCGCAGAAGAAGCGCGCGTGAGACTGCTTATGAAGATTGAGGATCTTGAAGTCATGCGGAGTGAGAAAGGTGGTGGGGCCAGGCATCTTTTATTCTTTTCATGTACGTACCTATCCTTTCGACCACTGCTCTACAGTACTTCAACTACAGTTTGATTTGTAGACTGATATGCTGGATGGTTGTCTTCGTTGTAGATGTTTTGGCGATGGCAGGTGTTATCAAAGAGTTAGATTATATTGGGAGTGTCCTTCAAGGTTTGTCTGTCCCCTGTAATAACAAATGTAAATTTAGGTCGTTGACGATTTATACTTCTCTTTTTCTTCAACACTTTTGCAGACGCTTATGGTGTAGCAGGAGGATCTTTCGCTAACTTCGAAGCATTGTTTGAAACTCCTCGATGATTGACAACTTATTTACATGTCCTCCTAACAGTGTTGTGCAAATCGATCTCTGATAGAATTTAATTGTTTGCCTTAATTATCCAATGTGCTTAAATGGATCAATTTGATCTCTTTAGACTTTCTTCTCTCTGTAAGGCAAAAGAGGCAAAAGCTAATTTCACAAGAATAATACATTATCGCAAACGGAGAACAGCAACGCCTTCAACATGAGCAGTTTGAGGAAAGAGATCGAACCCCCGAAGACTTTCGAGAATGTATCGCTTTCCGTCTATATCCTGCTTCAACATATATCCGATGTCTCGAGCCTATAGCCATCATGGCAAATTTTCACAGTTGAGCAGGTGAGCAGCAGATGTCAGCAAGACGAACCAAGCAACTACTGATCGATATAATTTGTTAGAATGGAAGATACGGACCTGAGTGTGGACATTGCAAGAAACATAAACGACTGTCTGAGGATGGAGAGCGACGAGTTGAGTCAAGAATTGTTCGTCACATCCTTTTCGAGGAGGCTTAAATAATTTCAGAAACAAAGACCGAAGATTCATGTCAGCAAATCACTCTGCATATATAAGAGAGAAATCAAAAGATTGAGATGGAGAAGCAGGAGCTTACATCGATTACAACAGCCGTGTCATCCCAAGCGAGTCCTTCCACGTTCTTGAAGATATCCTCACTCTTTCCTGCCTTGAACACACATTTGCCATCAACCCCATTCAACTTTGCATTTCTCTCGGCGTACTCAATACTCTTCGGGTCGATCTCAATTCCTGTGATGCTCTTGAAGTGAGGAGAGAGCGTGATGCCGAACAAGCCAGATCCACAGTAGGTATCCACGAGGTGAGTTGGAGGGGGATATGGGGACGGGGTGGATGGAGGGGAAGGAGGGAAGATGGCGTGCTTGACGTAGTCGGTGAGTGGGATAAGAATCGAGTTGTTGTTTTGGAAGAAGGAGCCAGAAGGGAATGTGAAGTGGAAGTCGCCAACACGCTCATGGATGGTTTCTAAAGCACGCAGAGAACTATTGAGATTAACGAAATACAGCGAAATGACAATTCGAGCATGACGAAGAGAACTTCTGACAGCGTACCTTTGTAGTTTGTAACAGCAAAGTGAACATCGTCTTCCGCGGTCATTCCGGGTTCAAAAGATCTCGGATCACTGGCGTCTCGAAGGATGAGCGTTGCGTCGCTTGAATAGAGGTGAATAGTACTTTTGAAAAGGAAGAGATAAAAGAAAGGATTAGTTTGAGGGAACTCATCTCAAATTAATGATAAGTAAGGAACTCACTCGATGACTTTACGTCTCTCAATCGCGTATTGCTTGTTGAGCACGTTTGTTCCCAGTGGACACTCCTAAGATGAAGAGTATCGATATTTAGAATCAGATGATCAGCATGGTATGGCGACATGAGTAAGGGCAAACACTAGCCAGATATTCAGACATCTGAAACGAACCTCGATATCCATTACTCGCTTTGAGATTTTTTCATCAAACCCAATCTTGAACTCGAAGTCTCCTTCTGCAGGCTTTCCGCTCCTATCCACCATTCCACAGCTTGGGAAAAATCTACCATCCGGACCATGCCCTGCTGGTCCCTCAGCTTTGCTTCCTTCTCCAGTTGTGACATTGTCACCAGCTTTTCCGTTAACCTCTTCATCCTTCTCCGTATTTCCATCAACGGTCTCAGCGCGATCTGGTTCTCCCCCTGTCAATCCGTTCGTCAATGCTTCCTCCTCAATAGCGCTAGCCACAGGAACGACGGCTTTTGCTCGTTTCTTTGATGGCAATGGAATTCCCTTTTCTTTAAGAATAGTCTCTCGAATTGTCCTAGGAAGCGACCGGAAGTGAGGAGTGATCTTAGTTCGATAACCAGATTGTTTTGGGGAGGCGATCGTAGGTAAAACATCTGGGATAAGGGAGAGATCGGTGTCTGTTATGAAAGAAAAAAAGTATGCTCCAGTCAATGTTTTGTACGTGAAATAAGGTGATCGATGAGGAACCCTACTTGAGAAATTCTTGAAAGCTTTTCGAACGGTCTCCCGCTTCCAATCTAATTGAGTCTCATAAGAAATGTTTTGGAACTGGCATCCTCCACTGGAAAATCCCGCAACATGGTAGGAAAGAGCAGACGAACAAGAAATACCAGATTAGACTCGATCTGATTCGTCCCTTCTTTTCGCGCTCGGCGCGCACATTTACGAGAGAAAAAACAAAGATTACTGACCATGTCCCAAAGTATTTGCAACCGACACCCTCCCCATCTTTTAATCGTAGCTTGTCATTCTTCTCGATGACCTCTACCAATTCTGCCAAAGAATGCATCTTTGAGTTCTTGATAACTCGAACTCGGATCAGCTCCTCTGGGAGTGCGAATGGTGTGAGAAGAGCCCATTTTCGGGAAGGGTTTGTGGGAGATTCATACAAGGACAGTGAATCACCTATAAAGTAGAGAAGAGAATAAGACGGGACCCGTTGGGCACTCATATCAGCCGCCTAAACAATATTTATGAATAAGGACGCGTATGATGTCTTACCTCCAGATCCAACCATACCTGCCCGAACGACTACCTCCATACCGACATCCAACGGACATTCCCATTCAATCTCTTGGCTCTCAGCTTCATCACAGACCTGCTTGGTCAGGAGTAGTTGAACATCATTCCAGAGAACCTCATCAACAGTCAATTGCTTGTTCCGTCTGATAGCTTTCTTACCCTTACCCTGGGGCTTGCGGGCCGGGGCTACGGTAGGATTAGGAATCGAGCTTGAGGGTTGCGAATCAAGAGGTGTTACAGAGGCAGAATCTGGAGCTGATACCCCTGTTGTCGAAGGTAGAGCAGAAGATGTTGGGGGGGGAATGATAGAGAACTCATCGAGTCGAGCTCGTTTCTCGAACTGATGATTAGGCGAAGACGTAGGTGACCTCGGTCTGATAGTTGAGGGTTCGGACATTATACGGAGGTTGCCGGAGGCAGAAATGAGTTTATTGAAGTAAAGCGCTGGTGATTTTACTAAGAACTGATGTAGTGCTTTCGTGCTACGTCCTGCTAGCAGCATGCAACAAGCGATCGAGTACTGAAAGACCAAGAGAACAAAAGGGAGAAAGGAAGACCAACAGGTTGAAGAGCAAAGAGTCGACTTTCAAAAAAATCATTGTTTTTTCTTGCACCAATCAAAATCACGTTTTTTAAAAGCTGTAACCATTGAAATGTTACATGTATCCATCACGTGACACAGACGGATGTAGCCTTTCATTTACAAACGACCGAATCTCTCCTAAAGCCTTGTGAAGCATCATCACTGGCTCGCTCTCGTCTTTTTGGAAAGAGAGAGGATACGTAGAGGACCGGAGGGGCAAAAACAGATCAAAACCAATCTCTCAAAAATGATGTGCTGTCTATAGAAAGCTGAAGAAAGGACTTACCGGAACGGTTGACTTTTCCAATTCTATTAGCCGCTTTGCGCGTCAAATCAAAGAACGGATGGTTCTGGGGAGCAAGTCGATACGAACTCTGTAACGATGTTTTCAGATGTAAGGGGAACAACATTCAAGAGAAATTCTTTTTTTAACAGATCATTGTAAGTATGTTAAAAAGACACATACCTCAGCGTACCATGTCTTTTTCTTTGGATCATCTACAATCTTCAGCACTTCATTCATCCCATACACCTGCACGACCGCCTTCGTTCGCGACTCCACAGCTGATAGAATTTACCATTTGAAACCAAGCATCAGGAAGAGTCAGTCATCTCGGAAAACTAAACATTAAGAGAATCAGCAACAGACAGAAAAGGAAAGCATCGAACCGGAAGAAGAAATCAACGAAGTGATTGCTGTACAACCAATCCCATGTCCGATAATCACAACGTTCTTCGCCTGGCTAATTCTACAGAATACATCGATTCGATGTATGTTCAGATCTTAAGGGTATCAAAGAACACATATGAAAATACAAGAAACGGACTCGACAACGTGATCCCATACATGTTGCAAGAGGGATTTGTAGCTCTGTTTTGCAACTTTTGGACTCGAGTACGCCAACTAGACAAAATTCGTGAACAAGGTCAACACAACTGTATATTCTAATAATGAGATTTCGATAGACGAAGGACAAAACGCACCCCATATTTTAAGGAGACAGGATACTGCAATGGTAAACTGATATCTATCATTCCACACTCACCCCCTTGACCCAAACCATGCACCGATTGATCAAGCGACCAATTGATAACTTCGCTGGAACAGTCAATCTTTATATATAACCCCACAGATATCAGCATACGAGAAACCCGCTTTTGAATAAAACGTATAGGAAGGGAACACGAACGAGATAGCTCGATGGTAACTCGACGTTACCCATCGGACCACTGTCTTCAACAGACAGATTCCCACTACAAACAAACAAAAAACGATGGTCAATGGTCAACCACGAGTTTCCAAAAGGAAAATATCAATTACAGAAACCTACATGTCATGAACAAACAGAACCAATGTATCGATAGGTCTAAACACGTTCATCCTTATTGTCCATACATGTGTACACAAATCTCTCGATATCAGCCATGGAAGAATTAACGTCGCTCAAATGCTGGGATTATATGGACTCACGTCGTATGTACCAGACCATCATACACCTTTGCTAGTTGAGGTTGACTGAGTGGCAGAGGTACCATATCATACGTCTCGCTCAACCATTCTCTTCGATGAGCAGAAATGATTTCTGTATGCGTTTCGTTTGACGAAATTGAAGATCTATAAGCATCATGGTTGTCAAACATGAGCGAATTCAGCGAGAAAGACTTGCCTGGGAGATCTGAGATAGATCCTGACATATCTCCGAAAGCTGCCAATTGCGCACACAAAAAAGGGTAACAGATAGGAATTACCTGCATCAACTCGATGTAGGTCTTTTTACAGAATTCAGTTTAACTCACAGTCTTTTGCTGGCTTATGACCCGGCATCAATAGTTTCCAATACTTGCTTTGAACCCTTGCAACTTCATACAACGTCTGTTCTGCAGAGATACTGGGTTGGATTTTTGGAAGCATTGGTGGTGGGTCCCCAAGCAAGGTTTGAGTACACGCTGCTGCACATTCTGCCACTGTTGGAGGGTTGTATCCTCCCTGAAGTCGGACACATCGCGTCAACAGATGCCATGATTAGATGAACAAGAGAAATCGATACAGCCCAACATACCTCGAGAGCTACTACCACTCTACCATTCGCAAGAGTGCAGAGAAGGGCGAGAATTGAAGCGTATCCTGCTGGAGTGACATCAAATCCGCCTAATGGATCGCCCCGAGCGGCATCGAATCCAGCAGAAACTATCAAGACAGAAAAACGGAGTTCTATCAACCCAGCAGAGAGAAAGCACACAATCGTCGAATGATAATGGAAAGAAATTTACCAAAGATGATTTCTGGCACAAATTCTCTCAAAATAGGCATCACAACACGCTCAAAAGCAATAATATAGTCCGAATCCCCCATGATTCCGTTCCAAGGGATATTCACGTTCAGACCTTCTCCTTTTCCCTCCCCGCACCACTCCATACCACCCTCAGGGGATCCTGGATAGAAAACTCCGTTGTCGTATCGATGAAGTGAAATGTAGAGAATTGAATCATCCGTGTAAAATGCTCGCTGAGTCCCGTTACCTTAATTAGCAAAAGAAGATGAGATGTATTTAGAGCTCAGTTGTGTATAAAGCAACACTACATAAACGAAGAGCAGTTACCATGATGTACATCCCTACAACACGATCAATCAAAACAAAAACCACGACTTTAGAAGTAAACCAGAAGAGATAACACAAGCGACGTATTACCTACCAATCGATGATGACTGTTCTTATTTTGCCATACTTCTCTTGTACGACCCTAGCAGCAACGGCAACGTTATTGAAGAAGCAAAACCCAGAGGGCGTTTGAGGCTCCGAGTGATGACCCGGAGGTCGAACAACAGCGAATGCATTGCGGACGGTGTTCATCGGATCCATCACTGTGAGGGCTGTCTCGATTACCCCACCGCATGAGATACGAGCGCAAAGAGAGGTCTCTGGGACAACGTAGAGCGATACCGCTTTGTACAGATCGAGTGTCCGGAACACATCGTCTTCCGTAAACTCTTTTGAAATATCACAGAAAACATGAATGCGTCTTGAGCGCAAACTGCGGGTGAATTGTATACAATGGAATGGAAACATAACAATTTGACGAACGAGCAAATCCTTCTACTTCTTCCCAGAGCTTCCTTGTGTGAACCAAAGAGACCTCCTCCCAACCGACCTCTTTGACCGGGATCTTTCTCATTCGCGCAACCAGTCCTTCGGCTTTCAGCTTTTCGAATGTTGCCGAGATCCGTGCTGGCGCTTCAGGGTGATCGTCAGAGAACCTGTCCATCTCTTTGTGCATCAACATCCGCTCGTCGTACACGTAACACGTCGTGAATGATCTATCGACGACATTTGGTTCCACAACGGATTCTGTATGCTGAAGAGGTGAATTTCGTTTTATCTTGGATCGAATGGTTCCAGATGAAGTTGTGGATGCTTGGAGGGAGACAGGTGTAGTTGAGCGTGTTGTTCTTATAGAGGAAGCTTTAGAGCTAGTATTCGAAGCAAGTCGTTGATGAGACTCTGCTCGGTTTGTTGAGGGCTGAGGAGACGTGGACGAAACGGATATCACTGAGGTAGTCGGCCCTGAGGTTGTTAGTGAAGGGGGTGACGGAGGATCCAATTCTAATTCTATCATATCTAATGGGTCTTCCTCCTCCATATTGTGGTCCATCTCTCACCAAGACAGGAAAGTGAAGGGCTTGAAGATGTGCCAACGGAAAAGGTTGAAAGAGAGCACCGAGATGAATGGACGCGTTCGAAAGGATCGGAAGAGGCAAAATATACTGAGATGAATGTCAGACAATCAGAACTGATCAGTATCGATGTTCTCAGCTCTCTTTCTCATTGCAATTTAACCTAAAGAAGGCGAAACCAGAAAGGCAACCAAGAGAAAAGCCTACTTCTCTTTCCAGAGCAACGTTGAGAGTCGGAGAAAGAAGATAGAGGAAAAGATGGAAACGCGCGACCAGCAATTTCTGAATTTTGTTCATCGCCGCCTTCCAACGACGATCAACCTCATCCATGGCTTCTTTAAGCAATTCATCAGCCTCTACAACATCAAGCGAGATACAGGAGGCCGCCTTGTTATCTAAGTCTCTATCTCCTAGATGCGTGAGTGTTTGACAGATTCTGAATTGACATAATCTATGACTGCTCACCTATATATCGAGCGTGTTTCTAACACAAATTCAGCCGAAACAAGAACGAGAAGGTGCCTACCTCAAAGTGATTTCTCAGAGTACATCATCGTCGCTGTATCTCCGAAAACTCGTCGGAAAATTAATCCCTCAGTACTTTATCGAGGTAGGTGAGAACTTGCCTATCAATTGATCAATGCTAGCTATGTGGAACGAAGTCTGACTCGCTTTGCAATTGGCAACCGTATATCCATTAGTTTGATACTCTTCAAGAAAAGGCGGTGGACGCGATCTGTGATCTTTGTGAGGACTCTGAAAAAGAGGTCGGTCAGAAAACATATTCCCTTCCATACAATTGTGCATGGTTTGGCTGATGGTTTCTCTTTCTGTCACAAATATGCGTTCAGATTCGAACGGTAGGATACAACGCGTTCATTCAAATCTCCCGCGTAGCGACCTCATGGGTAAAACGAAATACGGATGTGTTGATCCAGCTCCTACAGATTGGTGAGTGTATTCTATTCGCTGCGATGCCTTTTTGGATTCATACTGATTAAAATGTTTTCTGTTGAATTGGGCTACAGACGCGGAAGATGAAATTCTCATCCTCCGACGCCTGATTGCCGCTCATATCGAAATCAGCATCTCTGCGTTGAGCGTAATAATCGACTCACTGATAGATCCAGGGATTGAAGCTGGATTAAAGCTGACCTTGGTAGACATCCTCACGGTTGAAGGAACTCAATGGAGGAACCAGAACACGCCGCTGGCTGGAAATTCAATATCCGGGTCCCAACAAGGAGTCAACACAGAAAGCGAAGGAGGACGTGCTCTGAGAGAAGGATTGAACTTTGTTTGTTCATCTCCTCTTATCTCATCAATCTAATATGAAGTTGCTTCCACAAGACTAATCTTCGACAACCGCAATGCGAAATGACTTAAAACAGATCTTGTCTCAATCACCTTTGCTTCCTCTAGTAGAAAAAATTTACAGCCTCCTCTTCCTACTGCCCATACCTACAACTGCTCGACAAATCACCCATATTCTATCGTACAGCTATCCATCTCCCCTACCTCCGTCTCTTTTCGCAATTGCCCAGCAACATGTGTCCACGGCTGGATTCGATTTTATTGATCCGCGCTCGTTCGTTCGGTATTACTTTGAACAGTCGTCTAACTCGTCTTTTGAGGGAGTCGACCTAGATTTGAACCAAGAAAGAACAATGTTACTGTGGGTTAAACAATGGGCAGAGAGAGCGAGCAGTGGAACCTTAAGGCAGGAACTAGAAGGCGATGAAGATATCTGGGTAAATGAAGATAAGGAAGAGAAGAAAATTGTCAAGGATGGGAAGGAGAGGTGGCAGATATTATCAGATAAAATCGCCGATCAGTATTCATCGAAAGTGTTGGTTCGTGTCAATATTTGTGTTTTCAATCTTACTAATTGTGATTACTCTTTAACCGATTATATCACTTACTCTTCTCGCCCTCTAATTTTCCTCCCATAGCCACTACTGCGTTCAGGTCGACGCGACAGAAATGGATTAGACCTTCCATTCCAAGCTTTGGAGGCTTGTTTGTTCATTCTCTTCTACTTATCTCGTATCGTGAGTCCTTAACTTGTCTATCTATGTTTGTTCTTTTGTACGGTTTCATGGCTTGACATTCAAGCCCCTTCTCTGTTTTGTGCATTCGGCACGCATAGCCTTCAGTTGCCAAACGGTCCATCGACCCAGGCTCACAATTGGTGCAATATATCAACCAACGAATTGGCCCTGGACGTCCTCAATCGAGTTCAAACGGAAGTACAAGGCTGGCGCAGTCGAACGTATGGTTCCTCCTCGACGTAAGTTTGTTCATTGCTCATTTTTACATAAGTTTCTTTGACGCCTATTCACCTCTGCTCCTTAATAGTATTTCCGCAAGCCAATTCTAAAGTCAAAAGATGCTTCTTGGCCGGTTCGAAAGATCTCTTTTTCGTGGGAAACAAAACACTCTGGGAACCATAATGCGATAGATGCATCACCTAATTATGTTGCTTCGACATCCCAATCAGCAATGTCGACACCCGTAATTCATAGCTGGATACCCTCTTCTGTGGCATCCTCAGGTCCTTCCCCAGCCTCTGTAGTGGATAAAACGGATCTTAAGAAATTCCCTGTGCAAGTTTCCAATTCCTCTCTGTCTATGTCACAGCCTGCTGCCCCAATCCGCACATCTTCTTCCGACCTTCTTCGGCGCTTGACACCCCAGTCATCTCAGGTCGCAGAAGATTCAGAACGCTCTCTTCCCCGTCATCCGTCCCATCCTCAAAGAAGGCCATCTCCTGTTCATAAACCAGTTACTCCGAACGTCCAAAATCGACATCAATCGAACCAAGTACCGAACTTGTCAACCACCACAAATTCTTCCAATCATCAATCTCGACCTCACCCCTCCAAGCATGATGGTATGTTCTCTCTTCTAGAATTATGTTCGGGATAGTATTAATCAAAAGTGTCTGGGCCGTATCAATTGCGAATCTTGTGCTGTTTTCTGTAGGCTCAGGTACAGGCTTAGGATTCTCAATCAAAGGTCGGGCATCGTCTGCTATCACCACTACCGTATCACCACCACTATCATCACCGGCGGCTACGCCCTCACTTAGAGATAGATTAGCGCCAAGCATGGGAAACGCTGGCGTTAATGATGGAACACCCGACGCAGGATGGTCTTCAGGTGAGGGTCGGAGAAAGCGAAAGAGTACAGGGTCATCCGGTGGAAGAAGAAAAAGATGAACAATATACGTTTACAACAGATACGAATTCTGGTTCAGTAACTTGTTGAATTCACACAATCATGACATACAGCCATGCAAACACATCTATTCGTCTAAGAAAAAATTCAGAAATTGGGTCTCAATAAACGGACTTTCTTCACCTCATAAGCACAGGGAGGCTAGGTCAGCTTGTACAACATAAACAACATGTAATTGATATCATTGAGAGTTTTTTTCCTTCTGAGTCGAGATTATCGCCTTAAATATCAAGATGAGAATAATCTTCGTGTTCAATCGTGTCTGCGATGCGTTCCACATCCTGCAAAACATCGCTCCAGGAGAATTTGTTGACCTTGCGAACATGAACATCGAAGCTGTATGAGCAATCCGGAAACCGCAAGACTGAGAGTCAATCATCACATATTGCTTTATTTGAAGAGAAAAGGATTCATGTGTCTCACCTAGCCGATACCGGTCGGTCTGACGTAAAACCCAAAACAGATTGCTAAATCAGTGAACGCCCGATCGGGTTTGATCAGATAAGTGGCTGCTTACGATCACTGAAATTAATAGAAGGATGAGAAGTGTAAGATACTAGCTTAACGCTTTCTCTTTTGGATTCAGACCAGAGTATTCGATCACACCATGCTGGAAGACGCCTACGGTAAGAATTGTAAGGTCGCCAGACTTATCAGCAATGAGATCGCATTCGTGCCAGGGAGAAATGAGAACGAACCTAGTGTCAAAACTATCGACTTCTTTCTCGTATTTGAATGTTCTAGCACTCAATCCAACGTAAACCTCAACACGACACTAGCTTGGAATTTGAAGGTATAGAAACTTACGGCGGAAATTTGATCTCCCCCTCCTCGAAACCGTAAAAATGAGTTCCTTTGGTCCGTTCAAGGTTGAGCTGGTCCTTTGATAGTAGTGCAAACGCGCCCTTGGATGCAATGAGCTCCCAACCCTCCTCTTCAGGTAGGTCTATTCGATCTGGACAAAAAGCGAAGTTTGCTCCGTTATAAATCAGTTCTATCATTCAGCTACTTATTCGGCAGATACTGTCATAAACTTACAGTTCAAATCACCCATCCAGAAACAAAGTCCAACTTCCTCATGCCCAAGCGTGATTGGACTGCTTTCTGGAGACTTGATGCCGTACCAGCCGACACTCTCGATAGCTTGATCGGAATCGAATGGAAATTTGAGTCTTTTTGATATCTCTTCAAAATCCATTCGTCGCTTCTCAAGCTGATTGGTAAACGCTGGCATGCCGAGGACTTTCCGTGAGCTGAGGAAGGCTTTGAAAACATGATGAAATATTTGGACTGACCTGCGAGATGAGAGTTCACAAAAGTAACTTTATCATAAAGCGATTCGTAAGAACTCTTACAAGCACCAGGAGAAGCCTGGTCTGTACTCACTGTATGATCCTTGAACACGGAGTCGAACACCGACCCCAGCTTTATTACCCTACAGTGATGCGCAAACAGATGAACTATTCGATAGTATCATTGAAGAGCTAAGGTTCTAGAAGGAAGAAACCTGGGTACGAACCATCAGCCCCATAAGACCAATTGGAACGGCATCTACGCTTACGTCTCCAAAATTATCCAGATCTTTTCGAATCAAAACAATTAGCAGTACGCCCACATATTGCTTCGAAGTGAGCTGAATGGGCACCGAAAGTTACGAGTCTTGGTCAATCAGAGTAAATCGATATTTGCAAAACAAGAGGTATGAATATACTTTTACGTAGTTTTCTTTCTCATCGCCTAGTCCAGAGAGTAAAGCTGATGTCCATAACTCGTCTCTTCCCACTGCTTTCTCTGTTCCATCAAAACTCATAGTGTTTTTGGGTGGCGCAAAAACCAAGCTTGCCACGGAAAGATCAAGCTCTTGGAATCCAAAAGCAAGAATGTCGGCTGGTCTTCCATCTGGGCATGTAGTCCAATCTGATAAATACTCTGGACCCCCAATCGGAGGTAGTTGTCCGTTTACGTTGAACGTGCCCACGCGAATTCTGAAGTAATAGATGGAAAGCAAGAGTTTTCATATAAGCCTGGCTACAAACTAGACGTCAGTATATAATCTGATGTACCTGAGTGCATGTTCCTCTGTCCATTCTCGGAACCGCGATTTCATTTTCTTTTCGACAAACTTATCGTACAGTTTCGTTGATAAATTGGATGATGTGCTATTGATCTCTAATAAGGTCGACCCGTTGCTAGTTTCCGGCTCTGTTTCACTCGAGTAATAGGCGAGCCTATTGATTCAATGATGTACGATCCGATGAGATTCCAAGTTTTCATAGATGGAGATGAAGTAACTTTCAGACTGACCAACCGAACGATTCCTTTGATGGGAGACCTTCGTTATTATCTCAAAGTGAGAAGGTTTAGCACTTGATGCATCAAGCAGGTAACGCGCACAAAACAGATGAACTCACCCGAGACTGATTTCAATCGGTTTACCTCCGCTAACAGATCTCTTGTTTGGTTTAGATCGCTCACAACCACTTCGATATCTTGAGCCATCTGCTCAGGCCTAATCCAACCTCTATCTATTTCCCTATCTCCCAGTTCTTCCGTGAATTTTAGCATGAATTTTGTCGCTGCCTTGGGTTGGGCGAATGGAAACTCAACAGCTATCGGATCGAGTTGATTGGAGATGGTCTGGTGTTGAGAGATTGAAACATCTAGAGAACCGGTTATGGGTATGATGTTTCTGTAGTAGTGGTTTTGAGTAGAGGAGCAAATGATAGTGAAGACACTATATACCAAGTTGACAGTTCAGAAACGATGATAACACTAGTTGTGAATTTGAGATTATAGAACTCACGCTCCTTCCTCCTCACCTCTTTCCAAGCTCGAAACGATACCGAGAGTGACATTGATAGGTTCACTATTTGAAGACACTATCGTTCCCTGAACGAGTGACTTAAGAGACTCTGTGGGCCGGAATGTCTTGTGTAGATTCTGTATATTCACGCTCGACATGTGTAAGAGCCGTGAGATGAGATGTAGAGAAGGAATGCATTCGTCATCGATTTCACTCTTACAGCTCACAACCATCATCTCTGGCATCTTTCGACCTTCAACCTCTCGCCTAAATATTCTTATATCTATCACTAGTTTTGTCCGAGAAACTAAAAATCAACATGGCGGCCTCTATTCTACCTTTCTTTACTCCTGTTGATGGGTTCGATGCATCCGCTTTTGAAGATGGCACTATTGTCGTTCCCTGCGTGTCGTAAGCATCTTCCAGCCTAAGACCACCTGTAACGATAACCTTCTGAATGATTTTCTTGTTCTGCGCATATAGAGTGGGAAATGTTCCTCAGTTGACAGTAGATCTTCTTATCGGCACGCTTCCTGATATCAAGCGTGTTGGGTTTCTTTCCACTGAAGATCTCGTCCCTTTCGTTGGAGGACCCGAGAAGCCTGGAGACGGAGGAATCGTCACCGCCCTAGAAGTCTACGCCCAATCCGGCGATGAAGACCGAGGAGTGTATTACCTACAACAGCGAGCTCCAGTTCTGAAGGTATGCCTATCTGCCCTCATGATTGGCAGAGAATCGAGATTGACATATTTGTATCGATCTTTGTCCAACATACACTTCTTTACAGAGCCGAAAAGAGCATTACCTTTCTCAATTTGTGCCTTGGGTCGAACAAATGAAGTTCAAAAAGATGCTCATTCTAGCCTCTTTGGATGGGAGCAACCGTGCTTCCGAATCTTCGTGAGCCTTGATGTTTCTATACTTTTTTTTGTAATGTGAGTCGAAAGGTCTCCAGCTTAACAGCGCCTTCTGCTTTCCGCTTTCCGTTTACTTCAGTAATAAAAAACACTACCAGCTCCCCATCCCATCCGTGGTTTCTATTCCGTTCCCCGATCTCTCAAGCCTTCCCGCTTACTCACATGAGTCAGCTGCTAGCTCCTTCTCTTCGGGTTTAGAAGAGATTTCTTCCACCCCTTCCGCTGCTTCCCAAGCGGTCACAGCTTCCACTCAGCCAATCCTTCCTCCTCTCCCAGGATCAGGTCTCCTTTCTTCACTCCTTCTCCGGATCTCGGCTGATCGAGATAAATTCCAGGTGGCTACCGGTGTGATCCTCAGCTTTGTCATCGAAGGGGACAATCGAGAAGATGCTAAAGAGATGGGCAACGTGGTGGATATGGCACTCGATTTGGGAATCGGAAGAGCCGGTAGTGGTGGGTGGAGAGAGCCTGAGAGCTGGGAGGCTTTGGTCCGAGGTAGTGAGCGGGATCGGTTTGAGTAGATGTCAATTGAACGTTGCATGAACGTTTTATGAATTTATGTGCCAAAACTTTATCACTCCTTCAAGACTTTCTGTTGAACCATTTCACAGCACTGTGTCGGTGTCTCTTTTTGAAAACCAAAATGTGAGATAATTGCAGAGTGTGAGTTGCCATACTTGGTGATCATAAAGTATGATGAGCGGAATCCAAGTTGCATTAGAACTCGGCGAAAAGATTAGATCAATTACGGTTACCTTCCATCCACCATCAACTACGCCAATAAGGCTCAACTAATTCTCGCTCCTCCTGCTCTTCCGAACAAGCAGTTCGCAAATAGAAGATCGGAAGCCAAGAACGAAGTGAACTTCTAAAAATGTCAGCATCTAACACACAAGCAACTCCTGAAACAGAACCAAAGTTCTTTGCCTGGCTCTCCGCTTTATCCCATGTCACCGGTCTTGGTCAGTCGGCTGCAGAGTCCTCAATCGACCAAACTGAGGAATTCAAGAGACTGCAGAAAGAAGAAGCAGATTGGACTCAGTGTGAGAAGTGGAAGAGTTATACTATGAAATGGGGTAATGTCCTTCTCTTTTACTTCTTCTGTCTTTCTCTCTATCTCTGTTTCCACGTACTTCGCTCTACCATTGAGCTTCTTGACGACAATTCAGATCAAGCTAATCATGTTTCCACTTCCGTTGGTTTGAAAGACCCTTCGGTTGTTTTTATACTCAAGCATCTTTCTCTATCTGGATGCCCAACAACAGCGGCATCTATTCATTGTGCTCCTTGTGACAACACCAAGGCAGGAGGTTTCAGCTCTGATTTAGGAGTCTTGCTTTGTCAAAATCGATTGGTCGATAAAGCTCATATGGGGGTGAGAGTTTCTTTTCAAGCTTTCTTTCATTCTTGTTTCCATCAGTTATCCTTTTCTCTTCTTTTCCTTCTTTTCAAAAAGCCCATTTGAAAAATTATGCTGATGCACATCTTTGTCGGGTTTGATTCGTCAACACACTGCTAGGACACATTATCCCATGAGTTGATACATATGTATGATCATTGTAAATTCAATGTAGACTGGACGAATCTCCGCCACCATGCTTGCTCAGAGGTCTGTCTTCCTCTTTCCTCTTCACGAGTTTATCGTTGTTGTTTTTTTCTTTGCTTTTCATAGTAGTAGTTTTTTTGCTCTTACGTATTGACAGACTGATCCCCATTCCTTCTCATTTTGAATACTTAATCTTTGCATTTCAAAGATCCGAGCGGCAAACCTCTCAGGTGATTGCGCATGGTGGCAAGAATTTAAAAGAGGACATGTTGAGACTACTAATGCCCAAGCTGTTTGTTCTCTTTTATCATTCTCTTTCTTCATTGATGATATACATTCAAAAAGAGACGACTCTAAGTAAAACTGACACATTGGTTATCCTCTTCTCTGGCTTGTGGTGAGATAGAAATGTGTTAGACGAAGAGCTATCTTATCGGTCGAAGCAAACCCTGCTTGTCCATCGAAAAAGGCAGCTGAAGAAGCGGTTGATGATGTTTGGGACAGCTGTAAACCTGACACAAGACCTTTCGATAGGTTGTTTAAATAACACAGTCTGTATTAAATATAAATAATGAAGGATTGCGATTGCGATCTAGACAATGTACAGTTTGTTAGAAATTGTGACCTATCGAAGCAGGGTGTGTCCCTTCTTCATCGTACATTCGTTTCCTGCCGCATTGAGTTACTCGAAGTACATCTGTACAAAGACTCCTCGACAGAATTCTTGACATGGAAGCGCTCTTTCCCTTCTCTTCAAACGCTTTGATCGTTGGTTATTTCTCGGTCTCTGAATCATACCCCCAGCCTGCGGCAACCTCCTTCTCGTGTCCTGATGACAAATATTTTTTATGATTTGAGTTTTTGTTGTCGTCTGATCCTGTTGATTCAGTTTCCAAGAGATCTGTGGTTTGGTCGACAGAGTTCATTTGGTGAGCGCTGCAGTATCATGGCCGAGTTTAGTAAGACATCTGAGTTGATGGCGTGGACCAAATAGCAGAAGATGATCACCTGAACAAAGACTCGGACTTTCGATCTCTGCGGTCAACAAACTAATGGTATTTTGAACCGATGATTGATACCGTTCTTCAGGAAGGACTTTATGAGCCATCAGATATTTTAAGAATTGTAGAATGATTTTGGGGGCGGCGGCCAACCGCTCGTCTGACCTGTTTGTAATGAAAGTCATCAACAGACAAAACAGCCGAGATCCAGAAAAGTAGGGATCAGTGATTTTCCGAACAGATACATAACCGAAAGACGAAAGGAGAAACATGCTGACCAAAGCATCTTGATAAGAGCGGGATCAGACTTAGAGCCCAAAAACAGTCTGACGGTTTCTTCTATATCCTCCAAAAACCGGCATTTAGGAGAATCGTCATCCATTTCCTTGATGTCCAGCTCGTCGATAAAATGAGATATGTTTCCTTCTTCGTCTCTGCACACACAAGAGTATTTATAAAAATAAAAACAAAAATAATAAAGAAGAGATGAGCCTAGACACGTATCTGAACGTAGCCATATATGAGATTTCATACATAAAATTGACATCGTCATCACTGTCATTACTAGATGGATTGTTCACGTTGACTCTCTCTATCTGGGCAAAGTGTTTCCACTTTTGATAGCCACGAACGATTTCAAAATCAAAAGAATTAGCATATCAGCTCAGACTCATCTTGGCATTTATGTACATCTAACCAAGTACATAATGGAGCGCAGAAAGACTTTACGTGAACCCAGACGATGGAGTATGGACGAATGTTCATCAATATTCGGTTTTGTGAGATCTCCCATTCTTGTGCTGCTCTATATACTCTTTCGATGGGATTATTCTTTCTGAATTTGCATGATGAAAGGATAGATATCAAAGCGATTAGAAGTTTACGATGTAAGTTGGTCAGCTTGCGCTCTGAAACGAACGATTAGATATGCCAAATCTTAGACGAAAACTTAGCATACAGATCATAAGGCGTAGTTTCATTATTTGTAGCGTCGTCCAACTCTGTTTCATGAGTTTTCCTATCTCCAAGATTGTCCCTTGCCTGGGGGATGGTTGCTTGGTAGACGCCTTCCTCATCGACAGGAGGTGATTTTTGATCTTTACCAAGAGATAAATTTGAGATGATGGAATGTAGGTCGTCAAGATGATCTGATCCTTTTAGTCTCTTCTCATTTTCTAAGATGTCTGGTCCTTCTATCTTCATTAATGATTTGTATCCAATAGGCTTGAACTAAGCGCAACCGAAGAACACAGACACTCGGTCATCAGCCTATTAAGTCTCGGATTTGTGGGTTTGATGGATACTAACCTGTTCGAAAGAGAGTAAACCATCTGGTTTAGGCCATGGAGGGAAGGTGAATCTAAACTCTCTCTGGAAAGAAGTTACTCTAGGCTCAGGATCTCGATTTTGATCGCTCATCTAGCTCTTCGTCAATCAATGAAATGGTTTGTACAAGTAGGAGAACAACTAGAGCAGCATACAGATTTAAGGATGGATTCTCCAAAATGTAAGATGAAACAAACGTCAGGGGGAACTCCGTTGTTAGGGTTATGACATCAGATCACGTGGATAATCACGTGATTCGACATGTTCTTACACCCAAATTATCTTATAGATTGATATCTTTCCTGAACGTTAAACGTTAAGGAGAAGAAGTAGACTATCAACCATCAGCAGTCCAATTTTATTGATAGACCAGCCTTAGTCATGTCGACAGAAGAAGAAAATCAAGCTCAAGAAGCCCAAATCGCTCTAGAAGTGATGGGTATTCAGATCACAGAGGCTGGGACAACTCTTCTTCAGGCTGCTCAAACAGGGGTAGGTCATTTCCTCTCTGTTGCACTATATCGGGATCATTGATGCCCAGGATATCGTTTTTAAACCTGATATAACCTTGAGTACCGTGTGATGACTCGAATTATTTGTACAGAATGCAGAAGAAGTTCTTCGATTACTTAAGGAGGAAGAAGCACCAGCTTGGTACCAAGATGAACTCGGATGGACAGCAATGCATTACGCGGCTGAGCGGGAAGATCACGACATGATCAAAGCTTTATTGGCTAACGGAGGTGTTTGGAATGCCGGTCCGTCCTCTACGTTCAAGAAAATTCCTAACAACGGACACAACAGGAAGCTAATTGAAGGCAACTTTGGATCGTCTGTATTGATCTGCGCGACGTATCGAAATAACAGTCGATATCCAAGGCTACTGTCCTGCTGATATCGCTCTGTCTCTCAATTCTTCCAAAATCTATAAACTCATCCAGTCTCATGCGGTTAGATCAGAGCTTCTACTCTCCTTCCTCAGCTCCAAGGGTAAAACTTCCGCTTCAGACAGCAATCTGATCTTGAAGGATGGCGAAGAAGACACAGTAGCAGGTAACACCGACAACTTTTTGAAGTCCAAATTGACGTACGAGAAAGATGCGGACGGAAGAGAAAGAGTTGTGGACGACGAAGGCAACGGAGTAATGATGGGCTGGGAAGAAGGAATTATGTAGGTTAATCTCATTCTGGTGTTTCCTAGATTGGCTCTTAAATTAATCAGTGGTTTGTTCTGTGATTCTCTGCTGGTTTTTGTTTGAACAGGAGAGCATCGGTAGATAGATTGACGGAGGGTTTATTGGATGACAGAAAAGATGGAGAAGGTCTCAGAATCTTGAATGTTGGTTTTGGATTAGGCATTGTAAGGCTCTTTCAACCTTTGATCCATATCTTGGAAGCGCCACACAAAAGCGAGGACCGACCTCTGACGAGTTTTCTCTGTTACTATAGGTGGATACTATGTTCCAAAATTTGACACCGAAGCCGCTTCTGCATACGGTAATCGAGCCCCATCCTTCTGTATTGGCGCATATGGAGGAGACGGGCTGGACAGAGAAAGAGAGGCCGAATTTAATGGTTCTGAAGGGAAAATGGCAGGACTGGATGGAGTGCGTCCTATTTTCTTCATTTATTTGAGCCTTGAGCTTGCGCTGCTTGTGTCTAGCTCTTGCTTCCACATAACGTTGTTCGATTTTCTTTCTCATTTTCATCGCACTCTAACACTGAAATATCTTCTCTTGATGTTTATAGCAAAGAAGAGATTTACAAGGAGGGCGGCTATGACGTGATCTACTTTGATACTTTCTCCGAAGGCTACTCCGAACTCAAAGATTTCTTCCAACACCTCCCAAACCTACTAGCAGGGCCGGGATCAAGGTTTTCGTTTTTCCACGGTTTAGGTGCTACTAGTCAGTAACGATCTTGCTTGATTTCGATTAATTTGCTCGACCTGTTTAAGCCATCAAAGTTCACGAGCTTCAATTTTATTCTTATCGTTACTTCATTCTATATTTTTAATCTTGTAGATGCTACTTTTCACGATGTCTATACCTCACTATCTGAGCTTCATCTTCAGGAAGTAGGAATCGGATCCGTCAAGTGGACGGATGTATTAATAGAAGATGAAGTTAGGGAAGAGGTTTGGAATGGAATTCGTAGAAAGTGAGTACATACCTTGGCTATCAACCCGATAGACTTGCATTTGACCATACGAGCTGTTGTATCTGATCCCTTCCTACTATTTCATCACTATAGGTACTGGACTCTGCCATTGTATCGATTACCCATCGCGCAGATGGACATTTGACCTCGTCTATGATGAAAGAACCACTAAGAATATTTTTGATGAATGAATATGAATAAATCTATCTAAGCTTACATAACCCCTAGTCGCGTATGAGACAGTCCCCTATCCCACTTTGGGCTAGCAACAACAGCCAGCATCATTAAACCATCCTAACCAGAATCTATTTTGCTTAATCAATGTCGGAACCTCCATCAAAGAGGCAACGGTCGAGCTCAGTAAATGGATCGAGTTTGACAACCCAGCAGTATGATCAATGTAATTCTATTCTGACCGCGGTTTTACAAGCCAAGGATGGAACGTCAGTTTAAGCACATTCTTATTTTCTCGCTTGCTTTCCGTTCATGGAGTTGAAATTGATTATCGTCTATTCTCTGTAACGAAATAATGCCTTTCTTCGTCTCAATCATTCGATATGAGAAACTTGGAACTGTTTGAATCGTCTTCCTGACAACTCAAACAGTCGGTTGATCGCCACAAATTTCAAGATACTTCCTAGTGCGAGCGAATGGCCAAATTACTACGAGACCATTGCCGAGCCAATATGTCTGGACGAAATCCAGGTGAACTAGCTGATCTTGCCAAAGCAGATCAACATTTCAATCACGAATACTGACTGGATTATAATCTTTATATGGATGGTTGTGACTGTTTAGTCGAGACTTCGTTCAGGGGAGTATAGTTCACCCCAGGCGTTCTACCGTGATTTACAACTCGTGTTCTTCAACGCGAAGCAATACAACGAGGACGATAGTCTGATCCAGAGAGATGTCGAACGCCTCGAGGCAAGTCAACGCTTCATCTACATTCATCCGTGCTTGGTTGACATGTCATCTTCATGCATAATGACACCTGTTCTTCTACTATACGTTGTCCGGCCAAACCCTCAAACAGGAGATTGTCACTTCCGTATATCAACTCTTGCAAGAACGTGGTATTTTCCCCGCACTCCCTTCACAGAGCATCAGCTCTCAGATGGGCCCTCCATCTTCCGGATTGCCCGACGTTTCATCCATTCGCGGCTCTCAAACACCTCCTTTTTCTTCCATCGATCCTCTGAATGCCCCCTCACCTTCGAGTTCTATATCAGAGTCCATCACGAGCACAGCGACAAAGCGGAAACGCGGTCGGCCACCCAAAAATTCCTTGGATGTGTCTACTCCAACAATGCCTGCAAAGCCTCTTCCATCGACTTCAAATTCTACACCGACAAGTGGGACTAGTCAGCTGGCTTTCAGGTCTAAAAAGACATTAGCTCTCGGGGTACAAGGAATCTCGGATTTGGTAGACGAGTCGGATCCAGCAGTAGCAGATTCGCTTGAAATCATAGCTGATTTAGAGGCAAAGACACCAAAGCTGGAAGAGTACGGGCCACAAGGGTGGTGGCTAGATGATACAGATGACATTGAGTCTAAGAGAGATCGTTTTAGATCCATCTTGGATGATATCAAGGGACTCAAAGACGCAAAGTTAGCATACTTTCTACATTTTGGGCTATTCAGATACAGACATACTGAATCTTCTTCGATCTCAATATTCTACACCAAAGTGGAATCCGTGCAGCAGAGTCCTTAGAAGCGCTGCCTCTGCAGACTGACAACCCTCTATTAACGTTCTCAGTAAGTTTCTTAGAACAGACGTCACCGGCCAAATTATTGACTCCTGCTATCCACCGCTCATTCCTTATGGTACCACGCATCCATCTCAGTTCCCTCACTCTCTACCTCTTATCGAAGGTCAAGTCGATGCCGGTGGCTACAGCGCATCCGTGGAATTTGATGTGGACATGATGAGACTCTTCGAAAAGGGTAGAAGATACTATTCGGACGGAACTGCGTCATATGGCCATGTCATACTTCTCCAAGTGAGTCAAGTGTGCATCCTTAGCTTGGAAGCAAATCAAAACTCGTGTAGTCTGATTGTTAATGTTATGGTTGACTTGACTTTTCTGCAATTTTCTAGAGATATTACCAATCTCTCACGTCTGCAAATCCCGCCTTGACCACAGCGATCACTAACTTTTCCTCTGTACCTGGTGGACCTAGCCCCTCGATTGCCAAGAATATTGAGGGTAGGTCGAATTCAGATGAGGCTGTCACCACATTCCGAATCAGTGGAAAAGATCGAGATTTTGTGGATGTAGCACATTACAAAGGATTCAGTTTTTCTGTCGGTCAGTTTTTCTTCTTAACTTTTACTTGCATTTATCATCTGCTGTACATGTGTTTATAAGTACTTTCTTCATCTATTGGGGTCGAACGACAAACAGGTGACTTTGTTCATGTGATGAATGCGGATGATCCGTCAAAGCCCATCTGCGGACAGATTTTCAAGGTTTTCGTTCCTAATCGGTGTGCTCTTTCTTCCTTGACGATTAAAGTTCCTCATCACCGGGATTTTTTTAAATACTTAATTCTCTTGTGTCTCGGTGGTTTGTAGGGGTGTTCGTCAGAACCTAGTCTCCCTTACAGTGTGTTGGTATTATCGTCCTGAACAGGTGAGGTATCTTCTATTTGCGGGTCATCTATCGTGTCTTTTGATGCCTGACGATGGGTCTTTTTTCAATTCTCAGACCATCCATCCGGCAAACCGTACGTTCTTCGAGAACGAGCTGTTCAAAACGGGTGCGTAGTATGGTTTGCTCTTCCTCACTTGCTATGATTAACCGACCAAGGACAGAAAGAAATAATGATAATTTTTTGGTGTTGTGGGGACAGGTCACTTCGGAGATCATGTGATAGAAGATGTGATCGAGAAAGTCGGCTGTCAGTTCTATAGTCGAGCTATCCGAGGAAGACCTGTTCCCCCCTTCTGGTTAGTCTCGAGTTTGATTCATCGATTTTCTAGTATTCGTTTAGAATCTTGTCTTGACAATTTTTTTCACTTTTCGTGTGCCATATCAACTGATAGGTACCCAGGGTGGCCAGTCTGTAAGTGAAACGCTTTCCAAGAAGCAAGCTGTCGACGCTTATTCTTGATCATGACCTTGCTTTACAACAGATGTTTGCGATTCTCGCTATAATGACAAAGACAAGCTTATGGTCCGGATCAAGAACAGAGATAGCTGTATTCCTGAAGAGCGTCAGTAGTGGAACAATCATTATCTTGGTCAAAAAAGAGCAATTAGCTGATTCTCCATGTTGACACTCTCGAATGAATCGATAAACAGTTCGAAAGAAAGACTTTATGCCCTATGCCCCGTTCTCTGCTCAAATCAAACTTCGTCGATATCCTTCGCCTCTCATCTCCGGCGTTTCCGGGCCAGGATACATTGGTGAACCAGAGAGTAATGACGACGATGGAGAATTTGATCCGGATGATCCGCAATCCCAACCTCCTAACGTTCCTGTCGTTGCTCCTCTGACTCCCAGAACAGAAGCACGCCTTCGAAAACTAGAGGAAATCAGAGCAAACCATTCAGCCAAAGGATCGGCTGGGTACAACTTGATCTATAATAGGGGATCACCATCGGCTGCTTCTTCACCTGTCCCAGCCGTAGCAAACGGTACGACATCTAGCTCAATATACGGACGAACAGGATCGACTACTCCAGTTGGACAGGGGAGTGGAGGGTCGACAAATAGGCCTTCGGCACTGCCTGCCAGGTTGTCGGGAAACAGCACACCGACGATGAAGACCGGACAATTCACACCCGGCTTATCATCATCGTCATCTGCTCCTTTTGTTCAAACAACGTCGTTTCCTCGAGCGGGGTCACATCTCACTTCGTCACAGCAGCCAAAACAACAGCAACCATATCAGCAACCATCTCAGCCACAGCAACAGCTACAACAGAACACTCCAGGAAGTAGAAACAAAGCGATATTGGATCGCTCTGTGGTAGGAAACAGTGGCGGAGTGGGCTGGCTCTCTCAAGTAGCCCACCAGAGCTTGATCAATGATGACGTCGGTACGTCTTCAAGTTTCACTCTTTCAACCTTGCCTTTCTATTTAGTTCTGTTCATTATGCAAAAGAAAACAGACTAACCGAACGTTGTCTTGCATTTCATGATAGCGAACCGGTTTGAACGTGATCCGACGACGAAGAAGATCCTTTGGTTCTCCGGAGCGCCTTTAGCTCTTCCCTTACATGCCCAACCTACCCATTCAGCCCAATACGCCATGTTCCTAGCCGAGAGAGCTTTGAATGATGGTGCCGGTTCCGATGCGGTTATCGAAGACGATGACGATCCATCAGAATTAAGATTGACGGCCGGGGAAGATCATGGGTTGAACCCTCGGTTATTGGAGGCGGTCAAAGAGGTCCTTCAACCCGATCTGATGAAGAGTGCGTTCTTCTGCTTCCTTCTTTCTCTCTGTTTTTGACCTTCTGTCTTTGGGAACAACAAACGTATCGACGTCTGAACGATCTGTCTTCTTTTTAAAATTATCGTTCATATCATTTTTGTAAAAGGCATAGATGACCTGTTGGAAACCGCTGATGAACGGATCCTAGCGTGCGAAACTTTGAAAGAGATGGAAGGTGCCGAGTAGAATCCGTCTCCTTGGCCAATCTTGTTTATCGTGTTATAATCACATCACATCCGTCTTCTTGCTTATCTAGATATATTGGTTTGATCTCTCGAATGATATATGTATTGGTTTCCTGATTACATCGATAGGAAAATTTGCACTCTTCCTAGTTTTTGTCTCTAGTCGTCAAGATACGTAAGGACGTTCAAAGGCTGCTGCAATGGCATAGTAGAGTACTAGGGGATAAAAAGACAAAACAACAACAAAAAAAATGCAATAAAGAAGGACTTATTCCAGTGTGTGTAGTGAAAGAGCAAAGAAAGAAAAAGGAGTAATCATCATGATGATGGAAATGAAAATGGGTATATAGAAAGGAATCAAATGCAGTAGACGCAAAGCGAGGCGAAGGAAGAAGGTGCAGAGATTTCCGTGATGGCCTCGTCGAATTTTAGAGACAGTGGTATAATAGATCAAGCATAACCGTTCAAGAAGGGTGTGACATGTTCAAGGGAAGGTCGTCTAAGCAGATGATTTCTCATCCACCTTCTCGTCCTTCTCGTGCACATGGTCGTCCTCATCTTTGACGGCATCAGCCGCATAAGCAAGCTCGTCCTCCAGATCAAGACCGTAGTGCTCCGCCAAGGCAGAAGCGACGGATCTTCGGGCGTTGCCTACTGGGTATCTGAACGACTCTCTCAACCGACCGACAGTCTCTTTTCTTGGTCGTTCTTGAACGTCGTTGGACAAGAGCTCTTCGACATCGGCGTTTGACCATGGTCCTTGCTTCTGCTCGGGAGAAAGCACGATAAGATCTCGATTCTTTCCGTCGTTTGTCATGGCGGAAGCTTCGATTCCAGACACCGACCATGGCGCTTTCTTGTGGGAGGAAATCCCATTTTTGAACTTCTCAATCAACCCACTAGGCTGCCTTGAATGTTGTCGGTCATGCTTCTTTTGTTGTTGCTGCTTGGGCGGCGAAGACCTAGGTGGCGAGTTTGTCGCAAGCTTTGAGAGAGTTCCGTGAGGCATCGATGCTGAGGTTTTCATACCTCCAATCGGTTTGTAGTTGGTAGGAACAGATTGCATACTAGTCCGGTTGGCAGCTAGTTCGTCCCTTCTCGCCTCGGCAAATGAGACTCTCGGTCGGGGTTCCCCAGCGAACGAAGCTCTGGATCGAGCTTTGGGGCTGTCGGTTGAGAGTCTAGAGATTTCCTGCATTTGAGGCTCGCTAGATTCATCTTGACCACGCCATGCACCAAAGCCAGCAAAGTTGTTGGAAGCGACAGAATGAACCGTTCGGCGGTCACCGCCAGCGTTCCGGCTAGGAGAATAACCCACTTCGGACGGCCAGTTTTCGGATACGACCGACATTCGCTTGTCTGGTGTACATCAGGTATCAGTGAAACATTCATGGTCAGCTTCAGATCTCATTCCGAAAACAAACCACAAACAAGTGGTAACACGAACCAATGGCGTTGCTCCATCTCTTTCGCTTTTCAGCTTGGCGTCGTCGAGCATAGAAAAGATAGATGCCTACGAGGGCGATGACGGCGAGAACGGGGAAGAAGATAGCGGCGAAGATTTTGCCGACAGAAAGAGAGTGCTTGGAGTCGAGCTCAACGACCAACGAATCAGAAATGGCTGGAAAATGAGCAAAACAAATTAGCGTAAAGATTTCTTCTTTACCAAACGAGTTACACCAAGCCGGGGAATACTTACCAGTATTGGCGGCGGCAGCAGCAGTGGTGCTACCTCCTGCGACCGTTGTTACTAGAAGGTCAGCAGGGTAAGTGACCTGGAAGGAAGGTCCAGTTGGGATAGAAGACAGGAATGATAATTCTAAGTCTGAGAGTGACATGGTCATTTGGAGGTCAACCTCAGTCGTTGAGTTCCACCTGTGACGAACAAAATGCAGAAAAGATTTAGGTCAGTGTGTATGAGGACAAAAGTGAGAAGAGCGGCTGCTGACCATCTGGGGAGCAAGGTAAGCGAGTAAGATCCATCGGCATATGGAACCGATTCGATAATCTGCGAGAGGGAAGATTGGGAGTTGAGGTGAACATGGAGTATACATGAACATCTTGGGTGATAAAAGACAGCTCACTTTGATGACAGTGTTTTGACGGGATGGAACTCGTAGGGTAAGATCTACCGTAGTGGTATCTACGCAGCTAGTATCCTGAGAAGAAAGGAAAATGAATACGTGGGAGAGGGAGACGAGAAGATAGATAAAATTGTGAACACGAAAATTCGGACCAGGTACAACGATCATGAAACATACCCATTCAAACTTGAGAGGTCCAGAGGAGGCATCGAACGTAGATCCCGACGTCGGGCTTTGGTAATATTGAGTGAGGGTGCAATCTGTTTTCACCATGATAAGGCGTAAGTGAGTTTGAGTGTAAGAATATAAGAATTAGAGAATGTATATATAAGAAAAGACACAAAAAACTAACCTCGTTGCTGGAGAGATGCACGGGCATGGTGCTTGATTCCTCGTCGAACTGCTCTAGAAAGTGATTCATCCATCTTGCGGGGATAGCGTTGTTGATGCTTGGGAAAACACGGGTTGGATTATCAAACTTTTTTTTTAGCGAATGGAAAAAGGTCAAGGTGAAGACCGAGTTGATAATTAAGAGGGTAGGATAGAATAAAAACGAGTGTCGAGTTAATGAAGGTGTGTATATTAGTTTGGATGTTTGAACGAGTGTAGCCGAGGTCGGAGAGGAAAGGCGAATTCCTTAGAGAGTCCTGTCTAAAGAGAGGATGAGAAAGAAAAGAAAAGGAGAGAAGGTGTAGAGTAAGTCGGATAGAAGAAAAAAGAACGAGAGAAAGAAACAGAAGAATGTGTTGAAGGTTGAAGGTCAAAAGAAGATGCAAAAAAAAAAAAGAAAGAAAAAGAAAAATCAAGAAAAGGCACGCGCGTGTGTTACGCACAAGGCACGAGAGGTTCAAGCCATTCGAACGCGTCGGTCCTATGACGCGTCAGCTTGTAGTCTAAAACACAACACGCGACTGATTTCTGGAAAATCAATCAAGTCATCTGTCGCTCATGACGTCAGATATATAGCGCAGCAGCTGATCGACCTGGTAGTTCTGCCGACGTTGCCGGACTTGTTCCTGACTGCGTATGGCAAGGTATACAGCCTAGTATCGACTACGCGGCTGACGCCACACCCATAGGCGACTGCCGCGTGGGTTCAAATGACCCGGCCGCATTCTTGCTGTTGCCGCTTTAAGAAAACGCTGAAACAAGAACATGTAGATTGAGACCCAAAAAGAAAAAAAGTTAGCAAGATATCCTTTCCTTCTTTACACTCACTTGGTCCACATTAGCAACCACTACCACCATCATCTAGCTTTCTCTCAATCATGAGCATTAAACCTGTAGTCGCGCTTGCCATCCTTGCTTCGGTAGCTCAGGCAACTTCTTACTCTCTCGTACGTTTGGTTCACTCTTTGTCATTGCTTCTAGCTCCCTCCGAAATTGTAATCGCAAACAATTTAAATTCATTGAGGTTTATGCTTTCCCTTTCTCTTCCCGTTAAAAAAACCCCTTTCCGCGTCTCATAGGCAAAATCATACTCTGGTTCAACATTCTTTGACGACTGGTCGTACTACGGCAACTACGACAACTTGACCTCTGGAGATGTTACCTGGGTGAACAAGACAGTGGCTGATGGCAGCCCAGAGCTGACCTACGTGAACGAGTGCGTGCTGGTTTTCCGCTCAGTATCCCTATCGTCCTAGAGCCGGAAGGTTGTTTCTTTGTTTATCGGCTCTAACCAATTTGTTTTCTTCATAATCTCTGCAGTGCTGGAAATGCGATTATCAAAGTGGTGAGCTCAACTGAAACCAACTCGTTATCAATTTCTCACTAAGAGAATACTCGCTCACACATATTTTTGTGCACTGCCTCATCTCTCAGGACAACACATCAACCGTGGCATACAACTACAAGCGAAACTCTGTCCGAATCACTTCGCTTGATTACATCTCTGTCGGCTCGGTTTGGGTACTTGACGCGACCCATGTACCGTACGGATGTTCGGTTTGGCCCGCATTCTGGAGTACAGGTCCGAATTGGCCTTACGGAGGAGAAATTGATACGTTCGAGGTCGGGTTTTATCTCGCTGACTTTTTTCATTGATTAGCGCTGACTTGATATCCATCCTTTCTGAATCTAGGGAGTAAACCAGGTCACTTACAATCAGAATACTCTGCACACAACAGGTGGTTGCACACAAGCTAGCTCGGTCAACCAAACGGGGATCACCACGTCGTCCGATTGTGACTACACGGTGAATGGCAACTCTGGCTGTGCCGTCGTCGACAACAGTACCACTACTTCCTATGGTGAAGGTTTTGCCTCGGCTGGTGGAGGAGCCTGGGTTACTGAATTGGCTTCAGATGGAATCAAGTTAGTTGCTCTCTTCGTTCTCAACATATCCTTAATATTGCCCTCGTCATTTCTTTGCTCTTTGCCTGACTCAGCATGTTTCCATTTCTCTTCCTACAGCATTTGGTTCTTTTCTAGATCAGACATCCCCACCGCTGTCTCTGATGCCAACTCTTCGATTGACACTTCCTCTCTCGGCACACCGACTGCTTCATGGCCCAAGTCTTCCTGCGACATTGATTCCTACTTCTCTGGTTCGTACTCTCTTTCCTCCTTTTTGTCCCTTTCTCTTTTGCTAACAGCTTCCGCTCGTTTCTTCAATCTTTCTCAATAAAGCCCAACAACTCGTGTTTGATATCACCCTCTGCGGCTCCTGGGCAGGTGAATCTTCCGTGCTCGCCGAGACCTGTACCGCCTTGACTGGGACCAACACATGTTACACCACCTACGTCCTCGACTCCTCCAACTATGACGAAGCCTATTTCGAGATTAAGTCAGTCAAAGTTTATGGCTCGGTTTCAACCACGTTCACAAACACTACCACCGGGTCCTCGTCTTCGAATTCGACTTCTTCCAGCTCGAGCGCGGGCGAGAGAAGAGTGGAGTATGGCCTGGGTGTGAGTGTGGGTGTTGGCATGTTGAGTCTGCTCGGGGCTATGGCTCTCTTCATCTAGCTGGGTCCGACTGCATCGGAAACACGATTCTCTTGATCTTCTCTTCTCTTTTCTTTCGGTTTTTTCTTTTCCCTCTTTCAAAAAAAAAAAAAAGAACACTCTTTGTCTTTCTTTTTCTTTTTCTTTTCCTTTTTTCGTTTTCCAAAGCATTTGCTTCGGGATTGTAAGGCCTTATAGATACGGACGGGTAAAGATACCATCTCGCACCATATGAACACTTTTTCACAGTCTACTCCCATTTTATTTTTTTTCGACGTCTTTGTCTTTTATCCTTCGTCATAATGTCTTTATCGCTCCCTTATCTAGTCATTGTCTAAATATTGCCTCTTTGAGGATAAATAAACAAACAAATTTCCAAATTTAACGTGTATCATTCTCCTGATCGACAATATTCGAGCTCGGCAACAAGAGACGACTGTGGAAGGAGACGGATAAAGCAAGACATCACACATTTGATCCCGATTACATCTAAAATTTTCTTCTTTTTGCAAGAAAAAAGACAGGACTAGAAGAAAATGAAGAGAAAACAAGTAGAGTAAGATAAAAAGATTAAATATCAGAATAGACAAAGAAAGAAAGAGAAGGGGGGGCAGGATTCAATGCTAAACGACAAGAGGGGTGAAGAAAGAATAAGAGGAAAATTCTAAGAGGTATTTAAACACTTTTTTTTGTTTTTGTTATTTTTGGCTTTAAAATTATTCAAGATTCGCACACAAGGAGGAGACGTTTCCCCCAAGAAGGTGATTTTGGACAGAGGCTCGAATGAAGGGAAAGGAAAGGAAAGGATGGGTTGGGTTACAGAGTTCACAAACATGGACACAGGGAACAAAGGCACAAACAAGCACAACGACATAAGGGAAGAGAGAGAGAGAGAGAGAGAAAAGAAACCATAGACACACAATCACACATAGAGAAAAGAGGAGAGATTCAGAACAAAAAAGATCGAAGGAGAATGAATGTTGAATGACTTGTTGAAGGTTTCCCCTACCATCAAGGAGGAGAATTGACAAGGGAGAGAAGAGTGGGCAGGTGGGCAGGGCGTTTGTTTGTTTGTCTGTCGGCTGGCTGGTTTTGTTTTCTTTCATCTCTTAGGGACAAGAATTACATGCCGTAAGGGAACCCAGCGTGTTGCTGTCCGGCTTGTCCGTAATCACCCAACCCGCCCAATCCACCAGCACTACCAAAACCTGCTGCACCTAGACCCCCGAAAGGAGCCAAGCTCGGTCCTACGGCCGGATTCCCAAAGTGGTCGATCTGCTGCTGTTGCTGTGGTTGCTGCTGTCGACCACCGGCGTATCCACCGATGGATCGAGGGCCGTACATGTCGGCGAGCGAGTTTGCGTGGTGCATCGATGGGTTTCCTAGATTTCGATGGGGATGTACCTGGCCAGGCGATCCAGCAGCCATCATACCTCCCATACCCATCGTCCCAGCTCCACCACCGCCACCAAGAGCGAGGTTCAGAAGTGCAGCTTGCTGGTTGTACCCTCCTCCGCTTCCTCCTCCGCCGGTCCCTCCTCCAAGACCGACACTACCACCAAGTCCTCCTCCGGCACCGCTAGATCCACCACCTCCTCCACCAGTTCCGGTGTAAGTGTGGTGGTGCTCCATGTGTTCTCGCTGAAGCTTGGACTGGATTCGCTTGCCGTAAGGGGTGTTGCGGATCATCGGCAGAATTGGTCGAATGCATTCCACGAGCTGAAAGAGAGAAAAGAACAGAAGAAAGAGAGAATTCGGTCAATCGGCCGAAAGCCACTTGGGCAGGTACAAAAGAGGAAATACTGACAAGCATCCTCTGTCCGGGCTCGGCGTAATCCAGAGCGGTCTGAACGACATAGTTCGCGAACGAATCCCGCAAGAGTTTCTCAAGTCTGTTTCGATTAAGCAACTCAGAGATCAAGATCTTTCTTGTATCCGGCTCGGCGACTCGAATGCACTGATATAGAATCAATATTTACCGAGATTAGTCATCAGTCAACTTGGTTCAAACTTTTGTCCTATCTGTACAGGAGGAAACAAGTTCAGAAGAAAAGCGTACCTTCTCGATTACATTCGAACTGAACTTTTGGACGGAAAGTGCACAGACATTTCCGATGAACTGTCTGGTGACCGCATCAGAGAACCTGTTATCATTCAAGTCCAGCACGTATTGCTGACAGACACACATCAAGATAAACATGAGCCTTGTGACAGTAAGAGCGAGAAGAGGAGGCAAGATAGACATACGACGACGTAGTTTCCGAAAGGATCCTGAACCAACGTAAGACCATGGTAAGTGATCTCCGTAACGAGCTGGACCCTCTGAGAATCAGCCGCATGGTCAATACATCGTTGAAGGACACAGCACCCATGTCGGTGTGTGGCCACCTCGACACAGTGGGCCGCAACAGCGTTGTAGATGAACTGGTTTGAAGTAAACGGCTCGATTGAAGTCAGTAGACCGGGAGAGACATTAGAATGGAGACCGGCTCGACTGACCTGGTTATCCTCGGGCACGAGCCTGTTCAAACACTTCTGAATGACGTGGTTTCCGTTCAAATCTTTGATCAGAGGCACAACGTTTGCAGATAAGGCCAGGATGATAGAATGGATCTATGTGTGGCATGAGACGTTGATTTCCAAACGAGAAAGATATAACATGAAGAAATCAGATCATTGTTGAACGGAAGGAACAGCCAGAAGATAGAAGGACAACTCACCTGTCTAGGAGTGGACAAAAAGTCAATCATCTTCTGCACGGCCCTCGTTCCGTGCATGTTGAGCGAGATCGTCACCAAATCACCAGCGACGGATTCACAGATGGCGTTTCGCTGATCATCAGTAGAGAACTCGAGAAGCTTCTGGCAGAGATAGTTGCCGAAGGGGTCTGTTTGTTTTCCACCAATGATGTCATCAACTCATCAACTGATGATCTGTTTGAAACGAAAGAAACCCATATAAAAAGGAAGAAATCAAGTTCTCCAAGACTAACCGGTCATGAGATCCGAAAAGTGACCGTAGGTTTCTCTAAAGATCATATCCCGATGCTCCGGTACTCCCTCCTCCAGCTTCTTCTGAAGGTATCGGCAGCCGTGCTGATCTTTGCAAAGAGGGAGGATCTCTCCCTGGAGGTCTTCGATTCGAGTTCCGGCAAATCGATTGACTGGAGGGAAGTGGGTGTAAGTAAAAGTTTAGGCTTTAAAGGCCTAAAACGGACACATTCACAGGAAGAAAAAAAAACGAACATTCGGCATCCCTATCGAGCTCAGCTCGCCGGTGTTTGATACCGCCGAGGCCGTCGATTCCGCTGAAGCCATGTCCGCTGGAATAATCGGCCGAAGGGGAGAATCCGCCGAATTGGGAGTTTCCGAGCTTGCCAGAGTCTCGAAGACCAATCGATTGATAGACATGGGGATCAACCACTCCAAACTATCCGCAGGGGAATATAGAGAGAAAATTTAACGATTAGCATTTTGACCGTCGTCGATAGACAAGTTACGCTAGATAGAAAAGAGAGTAATGGAAAACGAACCTCGTCGTGAAGGGACGAGCCAAAGTCGTCAGTCGCCTTGGAAAATCCACTACCCAAGGCTCGACCGAACGTTTTGGTCAGATCAGGATTAGAAAATCCTCTCTGAGCAGCTTCGAGTCCACCACTGGTACCTGCTCCTGCTCCTCCGAGGGAAGGACTGACGAGCCCGGACGAACTCAAGTTTCCACCGAAAGCGTTCTGTGCGCCGGTGAGACCACTGTGGACGGCTCGGTCTCTGCCGGCCGAGCTAGAGTGTCCGTTCGAAACAGCGGCACCGGTGGGACCACTGGCCGAGGCGAATCCGTTCTGAGGAGTTCCAGGGACGGATCGGGCATTGAGAGAGGGAAGGCTGGATCCAATGGAATCAGAGAGGGATACCATGTGAGGAGGAGATCCTCGGTTGAGGTGCTGGCTGGTCGCAACAGCAGACCTGACGGAGGGCGAGCCACCAGACTGGGGTCTTCCGGTTAGAGGAACGGTCTGGGTCTCCATAATGGGTCGAGCGGAAGCGCCAGAGTAGAGCCAGGTATTGGGATCGGTCGAAGAGTTCAGCTTGGAAGCTGTTAGGGTTGATTTGTCGAGAAAAGAAGAATCGCAAAGATAAGATATTTGACAAGAAACTTCAGCTCAAAAACTCGAACGATGAATAGGGTAAACAGATTGAGGCGGTACGATGAACTTACCAGTCGGGTTGACAGGCTCGTCGTCGAATCCGAATTTTCCAGAATACCCACCGGAAGAAAATCCATCGAGCTTGCCGATCGACTTCATGTTTGATTCCAAGCTCTTTCTTTCAGCCGAGTTTGAGAGTGCAAGGGCAGCTGAGAGAGGTCCGGGAGTGATAGAGAGCTTATTCAAATGGAAGCTCAGATCGTCCTTACTTCCACCAGAAGGTCGTCGGGAAGCAGGCATAGACTTGACTCCGGAAGGAGGGCCGACAGGAAGGGCCTTGGTACCCGAGCTGGCGAAGCTTTTAGTCGGAGGGGATGAAGGAGCAGTCGTAGCGCCTTCGAACGTCGGCCCGCTTGACGTATCGACAGAGCCGGTTGCAGGAGGCGTACCGGCAGGGGACTTGAGGAGGGCGGCTTCCTCACGGAGCTGTTCTTCCTCGAGAGCTTTCATCTGGGCTTCGAATAGTGCTCGCTGAGCGGCTCGCTGTCTCTCGTGTTCCTGTCGTTTTTGATCGATTCGCTGTTGGAAGAAAAGAATGAAAGCAGAGCGACACATGATCAGTATTGATAATTTTCTCTCTATAGACACACAAACCAAGTGTCTATCGCCTGATTCAAGTTTAAAAAAAAAAATTAAAAAAAAACCCACAGCGTTGACTTCAGCCTGGGAAGCAGCCTTCTCGACAAGAACCGGACAAAGAAAGAACACGATGCCAAGATGGGTGGTCAAGCGAACAAGGAAGAAGAAAGAAAGGAAAAGAAAAGAGAAACTGCGGGTGAGTTACAGAGAACGTGACGACTTGTTGGTCTTTCTGCTTGTGGTTCATTGATGAACGTACCGTGTCGGCGAGATCAAGGAAGTCAGATGCTCCTCTGGAAGGAGCGGCAGACATGTTTGTCGGGGACGAAGGGGTCGTCGCAGTTGCCATCTTGAGAAGGAGGAAAGTTGGAAAGGGTTTCAAGAGAACGAATTCGCCAATTCAGGTATAATTAAGTCAAGCTCGTTTCCGGTCGATGAAAGATAGCAAAGTTTGTTTCTCCTTTTTACGGGAGAGGTTAACAGTGGGACTGAAAGGGAGAAGGCGAAGACGGAGCTTTGTGGGTGTGTGGGTGTGGATAAGATGTATATTTTTTGAACAAAGGATACTAAGAAACAAGAAAATTGAAAGTCGAATAAAGCGGATTGAACGTCAGATGATGCTCGAGCATACCAAATGCATATTTCAAGACAAAAAAAAAAAAAAGAAAGAAAAAGGGTTTCGAAGGATCGGTTCCGAGCATCAGGGTGTGGTGACGAAACCGATGAAATGAAGAAAGAAAAACAAAGACGGGTAGGTGATTTTTGAGAAAGAGGAAAGGACGAGTTGGACTGACCAGTTCTAAGCGATCTCACTTGCGTACAAACAACGACGGGATGAGATACTGTTTTGGACGACAGAGGTCAGGTGTTACAGAGCTGGCGAGATTGGCTAATCTATATGAATCCAAGCGAGTCGAGAAGAGGAAGAGAGAACGATGGAAAAGGAGAGGAAGGCAGGCAAACAAGCAACCAAGCGAACAAACAGTCAGTCAGGTCGGGACGGGAAGAGAGGAAAATGATACAAAAAAAAAGGTGAGGAAATGGGCGTGAGGAAAGAAAGTACAGCAAGGAAAAGAAAGTCGAGATGATGTTGGAAAGAGCCAATATGATTGATGGTGAGAAAGGAAATGATGTGAGGATACGTGTGTGTGTGTGTGTGTGTGTGTGTGTGTGTGTATATCCTTTCGAAAGGACGATCTCAAGATGAAGAACACCTGCCAAGGCTCGAGGAAGAATAGAAAAAGAAAAAGAAGAAAAGCATGACAGCGGTAGAAGCAGCCATGACGACTGAAGCAAGTCAAAGAAAACGTATCAACGGATACCTGACTCACCTAAATCCGATGAACAGAGATCTTGGTTTACACAGAGAAAACAGAAAAGCTGATGGAACAGAACGGGAGATGGACAACGAGAGCAGAGACAAGAAGAGACGAGTGAGAGTGAGAGTGAGCGTTGAACGTCGAGTGCGTGTACAGACGAGAATGAGATGTGGGCGAACTTGACTGGGAAAAAAAATTGGGCTTAGAAAAAAAAAGAAAGGAAAAAAAAAGTTCTATATTCTTTCTTCTCCCAAGCCGCTCTCTCTCTGTCTTGGGTTTATTTATTGGTTTATTTTCTTTCTTTCTTTTTTTCTTTGCTTTCTTCGTTCTGTTTTCTTTCTAACTGAGGTATCGTCTGCTTGTATATGTGTATGATCATCTTTGAGA